>CAUYUJ010002658.1:0-40000 GCA_963575745.1 Prorocentrum cordatum
TGCCCGCCTCGTGCCCGCTCCGTGCGCCGGCTGGGCGTTCCGGGGTCTTGCCCGCTTCCCGCCCGTGACTAGATTCGCGGGCTGGCGCGCTGCTATGTGCGCACACACTGCAGCCTGCATCACGTGGATCGCACCGAACAACTGGCGCCGCGTCATGCGCGGCCGGGAGGCGTCATCTCCCTTCTCCGCCTCCTCCCCGGGGCGCCTCCACGCTCCAGAAAATGCCGTGGCACCCGATCACGTTCGGGTGCAGCTGCACCTCGGCACGCCGCGCCCGGCCGCCTCCCCGCCGGCCCGCCCCGAGCTACGGCTTGGAGCCATCGGGCGCCGAGTTTCCCTCGAGGAGGAGGAGGGAGGGAGGCATAAGGGCATGATGACTCGTCACTGGCACTGCACCTGCGTGCCGCTGAAGCTAGCACTAGTGACAGCTGGAACCCTGACACTCAGTGCCAAGATGGAGACAGAATAGGTACCTGAGACTTGTGGGCCGCGCCCACTTCGGCGCCCCTTGGACAAGCCGAGGAAGAGGCGCTGGGCCCAAGCAGAGGAAGGAAATGAAGAGCTTCGAGCAAGGATACTATATATCAACTAGTTACAGTAACCAGCAAGAAGCAGAACTGTAACACTGGAAACTACAAGCTACAACTGGTATATATATGTATGTATATAAATATATGCATATATGTATATATGTATATGCATATATGTATATATGTACTTGCATATATATATATATATACACATGTAGACATATACATATACATGTATGGAACCAACAAAAGCCAAAGTCCAGTAGAGCCAGTCGCCTATCCTGCCCGAGGGCACGCGTCAGTGCACGAATGCTCTTGGACAGCTGTTGGGCTTAGAGCTCGAGCAGAGGAGTAAAAAGAGTAAGATGAGGGAACAAACATTTTAGAGGAGCCACAGGCATTAGACAAACATGGATAGGATGGGGACTAAAAAAAACGACTCTGTATCAGGCTGCCTCCTCCTCCTGCCATGGCGTGCATGCGCGCCCTGGCGCTGGTCGAGTATGAGCGGGCCCGCTGTCGGGAGGGCAACCCCGCAGAGACTCGATGGGCAGGGACAGGCCGTCTGGCAATGGGCGGCAAGCTGGGGCGCGTGGTAAATACCACAAATGTTCTCGATGGTGTACGCCTTAGTGCCGCTCCAGCGGCAGATGAGCGCATGCAGGTCCCCCAAAAGACTGGGCTCACTGGCAGAACATAAAATAGCAAGGCTGCCATGCTGCAACGTGGCTCGCGAACGGGTGGTATGTTGCCCCAGATGTGGACGGCGTGAGCCGTGGTACAATCCGCTTCTCTGCACAGTGTCAAAGTGCCGAATAGCATGCGTGGCGAAGGGCGGCGGAAATTCAAATCATCTGTGAACAGAACGCTAAATTTCGAGATGCCTGTCGGGCGGGCTGACTCCGCCGCTGCCCGCATGGTCACCTGAGGACGGGGATGGGGCCTCCCTGGTTATTGCTGACGTCCTATGCCCTCCCCCGTTGACACGCCGCTCTCCTTGCCCCCCCCCCGGGTCCCCTCCTCCTCCTCCCTTCCACTCCCAGCCGCCACCATCCCCTCGTATTCCCTCCCATCCCATCGGCGATCGCCCACTGCCTACCATTCGTTAAGATAGATCGCGTCTCTTGGTACCCTCCTTGCCCCTCTGTCGACGACCCATTATGTTTCTCGCACTTCCTCTTAGAGGACGGCGAGGGAGGGAATATCCATTCCAAAGGCGCTCCATGCTTCTCCGCATCCTTGCAATGCAGGCTGCAGCCTGTGTCCCGATAGAGTGCAGGAGGAGTGGCAATAGCAACAGCGGCGTTAGAAGCAGTGCGACGAGAAGTGAGAAGGGGAAGTTCATATCGTGCAGATGCATGGGAGGACGAACAATGAGGTAGCGAGAAAACATACGAAACGCAACTCGCAACCTGTAACAATGTCGCCAATTCTCGCTCGATCGCGTCCAGCTCCATCATCGAATTCATCTTCTTCACCGCCACCACCTCACCATAATAATTTCTACCGCGCCCCCCCCCCGCGGCAAGAGAGAGGGGGGCAGGATGCGGAGGAAGAGGAGGTAGAGAAGAAGGACGATAATGAGTAACGACAACCGCGGGAATATATAAACAAGAAATGATGAGAGAGATCCGCCAACGTACTGCGAGGTACTGAGCGAAGAGTCCTCAGGCCCCTTCGAGTCCCCGATGTGTTTGTCTTGGAATGCTCTTGTTTAAGGGTCGGGGGCCTAGACCCAGGAGTTCTGGGCGCTCTTGGGCGCGTTCGGGGGCGCCCTGCGTGAATCTTCCAGGGAGGTAGCGACATCATTGAGCAACCTGGGTTTGTCAACGTTTTGCTACGCTGAAGGAGGTCACGAACGGGCCCTGGGAGCCCTCGAGTGCCAGGATGGCCCCCGAGACCACCAAGAGGCCGAGGCGCCCAGGCGGCTCCAGGAAAGCTCCCGAAGGCCTCCAAACGGCCCCCAGATGCACAGTGGGCGCCCAAGAGGAGCCCAAGAGGAGCCCAAGGGCCCCCCAAATGGCCCACAACCCAAACACGGTGGCGGGATGGACCGAAGGCCATTACATCCGCCGTGCCCTGTGCTTGATACGGGGGTGCACGGCGTGCCGAATGTTGGAATGGATTCGGTCCCCTTGCACGCTTCCCAATGGCCTTCGGCCCAACCCGCTGGCCACCCCGAAAATTTGTCTACGATAGCCCCAACTTGGCCCCCTATAGTTGGTTAACTTGGCATCCAACGACGGCCAAGATGGCCCCAAGAAAACCCAAGATGGCCGCAAGATGCCTCCAAGAGGGCCCAAGATGCACCCAAGACGGCCTAAGATGGTCTCATGATGGCCCACCCCACATGCCCCCAAGGGCCCTCCAAGATGCCCGTCAGAGGAATATGGAGAGACCCTCATATGCCTCCAAGCAGCTCCTGACTCACAACCCAGACATGGTGACTATGTCCGCGACGCCTTCGGCACCCCAAAAACCTTGTCAAAGTCAGTCCTTTCGCGCAAAGTCTATCGAGTGTGTCAGATCCCCAAACGATTATTCTGAGAAGAATGCGGGGAAGAGAGCAGAAAGGGGACAGAAGGGAGGGAGGGAGTGGTGCGAGGGAGGAGTATGGGTGGTCGGGGTGGGTGGGGGTGGGGGTAGGGAGATCGGGGAGGGGGACCTATGAACATGCGCCATGAATGTACTCGCCACTCGTCGCGAAGTGAACCGACGTGTGATCAGGTTACGTGCAACAAAACACCCCATACGAAATTGCAGGCCGACCCCTTGTGAGGCCTATCGGCTATGGAGCTCAAACATCTTATGGCATACGTGTACACTGTTTTTGTGTGCCCTCGTGCGTTGCCCTTCTGTCGGTCGGTGCCTTTGTTGATACCTTTCTCGCTTGTCGTCCCCTCTCCCGGGTGTTTCCCCCCCCAAGGGACGACCGCACAGCGCGGTTAGGGATTGGAGAACCCTGTGCAGAACGCCAACGCGTGCTGGTATGTGAATGTTGCCTGCCATGGCCACCATGGAAGCCTGACGCACTCACATGCGTTGTTCAAGCTGGCCGCCATGTAGATTGCTTGCGATCGCGCCAACAATAACATCGGACATAGAACATCCGTCGGGACAGAAGACGCGGATGAGGGAGGACGGGGAAGAGGATGCGGTGGATGAGGACGAGTCCTCGTCTTCCTCCCACTCCTCGCCCTCCAGTTGGCGCGGCGCACCCACACCTGGGCGAGGCCCCTGTGGTACATTCGGCTCACCGAGGCGTTCGCCCCTCTGCCGAACCTGGCGGATCCGGACCCCCCTCCTCGTCTCCTCCTCCGTTATGCTGCTGCTCCCCCACCTCCTGTGCATCCTGCATCTCTCCGTCGCCACTATTAGTTCATGCCTAGCGGGCGCTGGGCAGGTCGCCGCCGGCCGCCCGCGGGCGACATTCCAGGCACGATGGGGTCCGACGACCCAGGGGCGCGGATGGCGGGGTTGCCAGTCGCCAGTCGCCCAGGCGGCCTTCGGGGCGGCGATGGCGACCATCGTCCTCGGCCTGCAGGTAACCACGCCGACGGCTGCGGCAGTTGCGGCCGCTACCCGAGGCGCCGCCCAGGGGGCGGCTGCGGGAGCTGCCTGAGCAACGCTGAGGGCCAACTCGGCAGGGACAGCTGCGCGGAGAAAGAAGTCGAAGTGCTCGATAGGCTGCAGCGGATCTTGGCAGACATGGGCGTGCCGGGGTTCCAGGAGGCGGAGGCAAGCTTCCGCGACGCTAGACGCCCCGACCTCGCGAGCCGCCTCAGTCAGAAGTACACTGGGGTCGCCCACAATGATGTCACGCTGCAAGCGCACATCCTCCGCGGCGCTGGCGGCCAAGGAACACGCCTCGGAAGGGCCAGGTGCCAAAAGGCGGCACGACGAGAACAACGGAGACCAGAAAGGACGACCTCGAGAAGACCGCGTTGAGCATCACCGACCTTTCGCTGGCCGAGGGCGACCAGCAGAGCGGAAAGGGCAACCAGGGCAGTCCCCAGTTCAGCTGCGCCACGGAGGTGAGCAACGGCGATGTGCTGCAGGTCCTGCCGCGGTGGGGGGCCGCACAAACACCCTACCGCGAGGTACAGCAAGCGGAGACCATCGAGGACGACATCGAGAAGACCGCGATGGACCCCGCCGAGGTCAAGGCCATCAGCGCGGCGCAGTACAGCCTCGAGGAGGACGGCGCCGCAACGCAGCACGACGATCCGACGGAGGCTGAGAAACTGGGATATGGGACGCAGGAACGGCATCCTCGTCAGGTAGTCGTCTCCAGAAGACTGTGTGCAGACGACCTGAACGAGCAGAATGGTCCCAGAGAGCATGCAACAGGTTACCCCCTTCCCGAAGCTCGACGACAGCGGCGGTCAAAGTGGTGGAAACCGACGGCACGGAAACGCGGCCAGCTCGTGAAGTACTGCACTGAGGAAGAGACGCACCTGAAGAAAATCAAGGAACATAAGGAGCAATCACCAGAGGGCGAGCCGTGCGCAGAGAATGGCTCGGAGCTTGCGGCGGCTGCGTGCCGCTCTATGGCAGGACAGCGCCAGCTGCGGATCAGCCTCGGCTTGGCGGCTCTCGCAGCGCGGCCAGCGGTGGCAACCAACGGCAACTCCTGGCAATCTCCGACCTAAATGACGCCAAGAAGCCGCAATGGCAGCGGACAGCAGCAACCGTCAGCCTACTGTGCCTGGTGAGCCAACTTGCGAGGTGCGAGGCGGTCGAGCCTTGGGCAACATCTGGTCAGCATGCTCGGGCCCGACGCCAGCCGCCACGCTTGCACTGCAGACGTGAAGGAGAGGTCGCGGGGCGGTCTGCCCACGGCCTCTGAAAGGTCTTTCTTCGCTCTCGTCCTGCTTCTTCTCCTCCTTCTTCTTCCGCTCTTCCCACTGTTCCTCGGCTATCCCTGCACCGAATCGGACCCAAGCTGCGCAACGGGCTGCAAAGATGTCCAACATGTGCGTGACCGTGGCCATGCACCCATGCTTTACGAACATGATCCATGTAAGGACACGAAACTTAATGGTGCGTGAGCCCATCATTCCGCGCGGAGAAGATAAGACATATTGCTCAATGCTGCTGCGCGACGAGCACCGACACGAGCGCCAAGCAACGACCACACGATAGTTCCCCTTTGGAGCCTCGGCCATCGAAACACACAACGTCCTGCCATGCGTTGCGCCATGGGTCGTACCCTCGCCCGCCGAAGACCAAAGAACGTCCTGCCTTCACCTGCTCTGTAGGTCGCATCCTCGGCCGCCGAATCTTTCAGCGTCCTGCCAGAGGTGGCCGTTGAGGCCGCCGAGACTTATCAGAACGGGCTTCAGCGACTGGCTGGACAATAGTATACGCCCTCGGACGCCGAAGCTAACAACCACCTGTCAATGAGTGAGACCTGGCCAATTCAGTCAAATTCAGGATACGCCCGGAAACAAATCTGAATACTACAATACCGAAAATAACAACTACAGGAATCATGCACGTTCGGAGCTCCGCGCGGATTTCTTGTGACTGCGCTGGAACCCCCAATCATCCAAGCAGCACTTCGGCGAAGAACGCAACCACAATCGAGCAAATTTCACGTTGAATAATTTTCGCGCAATTGCAGGTAGGTGGCAAGGATGTCCCCCATTGTTTAACCATCGAAACTGGCCCCAACCGCCACCACCTGGCCGTTCAGCACTGGTTTGGAAAGAAGCCGTCGCCCCACATCCACGGCGATTCTTAGTAGGGACGGGATTTCCACACCTGTCCTGAACGGTCTGGTGGGAGAGTGAGGGGACCGGGCTTTCCGTGCCGATCGGTTCATACTTCGCATCGCGCATGCCACCCCTGATTGGCATGGGGGAGACGTGTCCTGAGGGAAACGTGTTGCGGACCCCGGTGCTTCCCCCCAAACAAGTCGCTGCATCCATAGAAGCTTTGGGACGGGCCCAGGGCCCAGTGAGGAACCCCAGGGGCCCAGGGGGACCAATCAGCAAAACACATTCGAGACCCCCTCTCCCTAAGGACTGATGTGTCATTATCTGGGAGCGCCCCCCCCCGTCTCAATCGGCTAATAAGTAGTCTTCGTCGCGAGTACCCCCTGATGAGAAGGCTGGGATTCGCACACGTCCACCGTCCCAGAAAACAATGTCCCAAGGCCAGAAGAAACAAGATGCGGCGGATGTGGATGCATTCGGGCCGCAGGATGGCCCAAAAATATCAACATCGACTGCATCCCGAGGTCCACGGGAGATGGGTTCCCCAAGCGGTGGACATGTAACTAACAACTCTGGCGTCCGGCTCGGGGACCCCGGTACCGCAGCGGCGGGGCCCGGAACACGATCTCGTCTCTGGGCGAGTAGGACCGCTCCAGATTGCCGCGGATGCAGCCGAGCTGTACGCCGGGGGGGACGCACTTCGAGGAGGGCGAGGATGATTAGGCGGATGGGGAAGGCGAAGAGGGGAGCAGACGTGAGGAGGCATCTCCTGGAAGGTCTTCGTGGGGACGGTTAGGGGCGACTTAGCCCGATTCAGCGGCCAGCAAGCCAGACTATGCCAGGGATTGAGCCGCCTTCGGCGGGATTCGGCCGGATTGAGCTGGCGCCGATGCTAAATTCAACCTCCCTCTCGGTAATCACAGCAAATAAGTGGGAAGGGCCAGGAAAAAAATAATAAAAGGGGAGCGGGGGGAGAGAAGCTGAGGGGGTGAGGAGAAATGGGAAGGAATGGGGACGGTGGGTAGGGCGGAAAATGAAGGGCACAAAAGGGGAGCGGAACGCGGGGGGAAGGGATTGTTGGGAGGACGAATGCGAAAGGGAAGGGGCGACACGAAGGGGGAAGGGAGAGGGAATAATGAGAGGGAAGAGCGGGCGAAGGAGGGGCGAAGGGAAGAGAGGGTTACCTGGATGACCGACCGCCTTCGGACAAGAGGATTTGAGAAAGGGAGGCGAGGAGGAAAGGGAGAGGCGGGGAAGGGGGGCTGGGGCAGGGAAGGGGGGAAGGGGGGGGGAACAGAGGAGAGGGTAGGAGATGAGGAGTAGGGAAGGAGAGGGGGGGAAGGGAGAGAGGAGGAGAGGGGGCAAGCTAGACGTGCTGGCGCCATATATGGCATCCTGTCCTATCCCATTTTCCGCTCATCCCTCCCCCACGTCGCTAACTAAGTTTCGATCCGTCCACTGGGTCGTCCCAGCAGGTCCTGATCCTCAAAATAAAACCATCGCCATCATGCGATGCGCGAGAGGGAAAGAGAGAGAGAGAGAGAGAGAGAGAGAGAGCGAGAAGGACTAGGGTAGAGAGGGCGAACGGGCTCGCAGGCAGTCGAAGCTCCCTCGCCCTGGAGAGAGGAGCACTGGACGATGTCAAGCGTCTACAGATCTAGAGTCACTGGGAATTTGTTCGTGGCAATCGGTAGACATGCACATAAATCACTCAAGGGTAGCATCAACCACGAACACGACCATCGAATGCCTGAACGATGATGACAAATTACTCGAAGCAACAACTTGAAGAAAAACTCCATGGGTCGCACATGAGCGGCACCCGCCGACGCGGCGGTGTTGGTGCCGTGAGGCCACTGCTTGCTGCTGATATCGACCGGCCTGGCCGACTGTGGAGCCCTCCTGTCTTTGGGCTTCCCAGCGCCCGCGGGCCCAACATCGCCACGAGAAAGATCTGGGAACGCTTCAGTTGGAGCGGCTCTGGCCGTCGGCCTCCTGCCTGGCCGTGTCAGAGCGGCGCGTGGCAAGTGGCCGCCAATGCTGACCACTGACGACCATGCGCCTCGTCTTGGCGCTGGGCTCTCTCCGCTCGGGATAACACGGTTCCCGCCCACTGTCTGCCTATTGCATACCACCCGATGTCCGTGAACCACTACTGCCCAAGTACCACCAGCACGGAAGCCGCACACACACACACACACACCGGCAGGCTGACACCAGTCTGTTGTGTAGCTAGTGCGCTGGCCTACAGTACCACCCACTGATGAGGCCTCACGTGCTGACATCGTTTCCTTTGGGCTTCAGATGCCAGGTGATGCTCGGGCACCTGACCATCATGTGCCACCAGCGCCCAGCGTGTCACTTGCTTGTCGAGTACCATCGAGCCGCAGACGCCACCAGTTAATGAGGTACCACCAGTGCCTCGAGTACCGCCCGCATGTCTTTCACGCCTGACCCCAGAAGTCAACACCTTGTGATGCTCAAGTGCGTGCCATCTGAATGGCCATGATGTGCCACCTGCTGCTCGAAAACAAGTGGCTACAATCCATCACCATAAACCTGATCGGACAAGAACGGGAAGCGCCGCTTTCGTCCAATAAGCTTATTGTGCGGAGAACAAAGGAAAGAAAGGCGTGGGCGACGAGGAGGCGATGACGAGGACGACATGGAGAACGCGAGGATAGCGAGGAGGGCATGAGGACAACGAGGAGGAAGAGAAGCAGAAGGGCGAGGACGAAGAGAACGAGGGCGAGTAGGAGGAGGAATGCGGAGGACGATGACGACGACGACGGAGGACAGTGAGAGCAAATGGGAGAAGGACGTTGAATCAGGAGAGGGTCCTGGTGACCCTATCGGGCTACCCTGGGGGCTCTTGGCGCCGCGCGGGGGCGGGCGCTCGTCTCAGGGGGGCCGGGACCGAGCGGGGCCGAACCTTGAACTCCGAAATCAGGGGCGCACCCCCCCGCCTCCCCCCCGGGTGATTACTCGGAGCCCAAACTGAGGCCACTTTGGCCAGCCCCGCTTGGGCGTCAGCCCCCCTCCTGCGCGCGCCCGATCAGAGGCTCGCGACGGGCTGCCGCCGGAGGGCAAAAGTTTGCACCACCGCTCGAAGTCCGAAACTTCGAACTTCGGCGATCTCGATTTCTCGAATTTCGGCGGGCGGTTTGCGGAATTCGGCGGGCGACTCTTCTACTTTTGGCCGCCGGAGGCCCGTTTCGGGCCCCGGGAGCTGCGCAGATCGGCACGTGCCGAAAAACCACGTCGGGAAAAACCGTCGAGGGCCCCAGGCTCCGACGTCGCGTTTCTTGATGTGTCGGAGCTGCTCAGGGCTAGGCGGCGCAAACATCTGTCCATCGACGATAAAGATCGGCGGACAATTCGGCAAATGTTTCGGCAGATACTTCCGGGTGGGTCGACGATGAATTTTCCGGGTGGGTCGACGATGAAAATGACAGCCATGGGGGGCGTAACGCCCAGGAGCGCCGGGGAAGACTGCGTAAAAAACGCCGGAATTCATGACACCACCCTTCTATGTCACGTCTCGTGGCGGGCCGATCTGCGCGGGCGCCGGGGCCCGAAGCGCCCCCCCCCCCCCCCCCCCCCCCCCCCCCCCCCCCCCCCCCGGGACTGACACTTCGAGACTCGCCCGACAGAAATTCGAAACGTATTTTTCAAATTATTGCTTTTTGCTCCCAATCGCTGCGCGCGCGCGCGCGATTTCTCGCGGCTGGTCGGCCCGCGCAGGCCCTGGGCCCTGAGCGGGCCTCCAGGGGCCAGACGGTTGAAGAGACGCTCGTTTTTATTTTTCGCCGAGGCCCGATCCGCGCCACCGTAAACCTCATGCGCCCCATGATTTTTGCGTCCGCAGCCCCGCGCGCCCGCCCACTCTCGCGCCCGCTAGTCTTCCAATTGCGCCCGCAAATGCACCCGCTAACGCGTCCGCTTTTCTGCGTTTCAATGTTGCAGTTGCGTTTCGCATCTAATACCTTAGTGGGCGCTTGAGTGGTCGCGGCGTGAAATCTAGCGGGCGAGTTAGCGGTCGCGGCGCTAATTTTAGCGGGCGCATTAGCGGCCGCGGTGCGAATGTCAGTGGGCGCACTATCTTGTGTGCGGGCGCCACCTCGCTGAACTTTGTTCGCCGAGGATGCTTTCTGAGCTTCAAAGCTGCGTTCACCCGCCCACCCTCCCCGCCTGCCTCCTCCCCCCTCCTCCAACCGCACGCGCACCACCACCCACTAGTTCGCGGATAGAGAAAATCAGCGCCATGGTAAGGGATGGGAGGGAGGGGTAGGACGTCAGATATGACGCGCGCGCACCTAGCTTGTCCAACCCCCCTCCCCCCCCCTCCTCCCCCCTCCCCCCTCCTCCCGAGCTTCCAGAAGCAAGTGCCAGCGGTCGCCCGCGGGGCCGGGGCGGGATGGGCGCGGCGGCTGCCTCCAGGCAGCAGGCTTGGCCTGGAGTTCGAGCCCTACTTACCTCCCCCCTCCCTACCCAACTCTCCCGCACACACCCTCCCCCTCCACAATTACTCAATATGAGTACTACTCTCCCTCTTCCCCTGATGACGGCTTGAAAATATCCGACCCCCCCCGCGTACTGTTTTTTTACACACAGGTTTCCCCGGAGTTGGGTTTTCGCCTGCATTTGTTTCCAAAATGCTGCTCTCGCTTGGGCGCCAGCCTCATTTTCGGGCCCCGCTCGTTCCGAATCGTGCTCCCGCTGCAGCGCTGGCATCATTTCCGCCGGCGCCTGGGCTGCACGCCCGAGCTGGCGCCCGGGCCGGCGCTCCGGCCGGGACCGGCGCCGGAAAATCGAGTTCCGAGGCGGCGCCGAAAAAAGGCCATTCCAATACACATTTTCCTTTTGAAAATGCTGAATGCCTCCCGGGCCGATTCCGACGCCCGGGCAGGCGCCCGGGCCGGCGCCCGGGCCGGGTCCGGAGCCGGTTCCGGCCGGCGCCGGAAAATCGAGTTCCGAGGCGGCGCCGAAAAAAGGCCATTCCAATACACATTTTTCTTGTGAAAATGCTGAATTTCTGCTTCTGGCGCCCGGGAAGCCTCCAGGGCCGATTCCGGCGTGCTTCCGCTCGTTCCGACTTGTGCTCCCGCTGCAGCGCTGGCGTCATTTCCCGTGCCATGCCACGGCATGCAATGCAATGCTAGGTTGATACTACGCTTCGCGGTGCTCTTCTACGCCATGCCATGCCGAGCTCTACAATGCATCGCGTACCCTTTCGGGATCATTGCCCTGCTCGACATCCGACTGTGCGAGTAGAGAGGGGATCTGCGCCATGGTAAGGGATGGGAGGGAGGGGTAGGATGTCAGATGTGACGCGACCGCACCTAGCTTGCCCTGCCCCCCTCCCTTCCTCCCTCCTCCCTCCTCCCCTCCTGCCTTGACCTCGGCTTCGGCTTCGAGCTCCGAGCTCCGATCTCGACTTGGAGTGCGGCTTCGGGTGCCGACCTCGACCTCGCGCCCCGATCCCAGCCTCGAGTTCCGACTCCGATTTTCGATCACGGTCTCGAATCTCGATTTCGATTCGATGACGATTGTGGCGTGGGACTCCGATTGCTGCCGCGACGGCGAGTCCCAATTGCCGACTCCGACGGCTATCTCGAGCTCCGATTCGATCCGATCTCGATGTCGAGCTCCGCGTCCGAGTCCGGCCTCGAACGCCGAGTCCAGTCGGGGCGCGCCGCCTCTGCTCGCGGCGCCGAGCCCCAGGAGGGCGCGCGGGCACCAGGCTGGAGCGCTGGAGCGTGGAAGCGGCGCCGCAAGGCCGAGGCGCACGGGAGATGGCTAAAATTCGAGCCTCTAGTAGGGGCCTGATTTTTATCCATATCCAGTGCTTCTCGGCTTTCCGGGGAAGGGAGCCCGAAACCCCAAGCTGCAGTGGATATGGACACAAGTCTTGCCCGCATGGAGGCCCCCCTTCGTGGCTCGCGCGCAGCCCCTGGGCTGCGTCACCAAGGCGCGGGGAACCTCGCGGAGTTGCGGATAGCTTCGGGGCTGCGCGGGGGACCGGACCCCAGGACCTGCGCACGTCGACCCGCCGAAGAAAAATAAAACCTGGCGGAGCAGCAGCAGCAGGAGGGGAGGAGGGAGGAGGGGGGGGGGCGGGAGGAGTGAGAAGGGAAGAGGGAGGAGGGAGGGGGGACGGGGGGAGGAGGGAGAGGGGAGGGATGGGGGGGGGAGCGGAGAAAGAGGCAGAGGGAGGAGAGGGGAGTTGAGAGAGGGACGGAGGCAGAGGGATGGCGATCCCGCAACACCCACTTGTGACTGCATTGGAGATGTTAGCAGGTTGAATGTCTTCGAGATTCGGGCTTCGGCGGCCGAGATTTGAGGTTCGGCGCCTACGGAACGCACAACAAATGCTTGCATACACACCTGTCTGCAGCAGACGGGACCCGCCTGGCTCAGCTCGTCCAGCACAGCGGTCCTCTCGCCGTCCAGGGCCTCCAAAGTGAGCGCGCGGGCGCGCTAGCCGCCGGGGTCTGCCGGAGTAGTGTGCAAGGGAGGAGCCGTGCAAGCAAGCAAGAATCTGAGGCGCAGTCCGAGTTGTCACTGTGGGGGTGTAGCAAGTAGCGCCTGAGCGGCGTCCGAGACGCAGCTTCCCATGCCGAGCAAGTGCTCCGATGGCCACAGGACCTCACAGAAGCTGTGCTGCACATCTGGCGGTGGAAGGACACCATCCACATTACAATCACGAAGCACGGGACGGTCGGCAGACTGGGCTCTCGAGGCGGAAAACAGATCGCTCGGTCGGGTGGGGCATCTAATCGAGACACACGCTGGCACGCGCCACTTCCTTCTCCTCTTTATCATGATACTTCATGTCTCCGCTTCCTTTTCCTCTCCCTATTCCTGCTCTCCTCATCAAGCCTTCACTTCTTTCTCCTGCGCCTGCTCCGCCTTCTGCTCTTCCTCCTCCGTGGTACCTCCCGTCCCCCCCTCTCGATCCCTAGGCACCACCCCCCGCTCCTTCTCCTCCCGCTCCTTCTCCCCCACTTCGCCTTTCCCCCCTAAAGTCTCAACTCAAGCCTCCCTCCCCCTATTCCCTGCGCCCTCCTGCCCTCTCCTCCTGTATCTTATGTCATCTCCTCGACGGGCGGCGAACGCAAGGAGGGAGGGAAAGAGTGGGAGGGGGAGCAAGGGGGAGGGGAGGGGGAGGGAAGAGGGAACAGACCGCAGGGGAGGGATTAAGGGGAGGTGAGCGGATAGGGCGATAGGGGGGTAGCGATGGGGAGGGGGGGGCACGACCTTTTATATGAGGATCCCTGCGCTCCAGGCTTCAACACTTGATCAAAGATGACGCGCTCCGTCCCTAGGAAACGACTGCGGCTACGTGATACCAAGCGATGCCTGAAGAGAGCACGCAGGCGCAAGACATGTTGGACGTGAGAATGCAGAAACACGATGGTAATGGAGACCAAGGAATGCTCGGGCTGCTTATTTCAAACGTCGTCCCCCCCGGGTAGAGGCCACCCAAACAGGGCTGGAGAAGATAGGGTCGGAGAATCGCGCAACATCACCGATACATCACCGATGGTTTGGGGACGTTGGGGTTGAAGAACATCGAGCTCCAGGTCGCATTGATTCGCCGATGCATCGGCGATGCGTTATTGCCTTCCGACCACACCTAGTCCAACCCTATTCAAGCTCCCTTTCCCTTGGTGTCCAGAGAAAGCTGGGTAAGGCCTCGAACACGACATACCATATCGGCGCTCCTGTCATGTCCTTGACAGGCGACTCGGGCGCCCGCGCGTCCAAAACAACCACGTACCCAGAACCATGTCATCTCCGCCTCCTCTAGCTGTTCCTCCTCCTCCTCCTCCTCCTTCTCATCATCAATATCTACATGATCATCGGAATATTCGTCGTCGTCGGCAATGGCATCATTATTGGCATGAGCATCGACAGCTTCATTAGTAGCATCGCCAGCATTCACAACATCAGCATCATCATCAGCATCATACTCAGCATCATTATCAGTCTCATCAGCAACAAAATCATGACCACAACCATCATCATCATCATCATCATCATCATCATCATCATCAGCATCAGCATCATCATCATCATGCTCATCAGCATCATCATAATCCCCATCACCATTAGTATCACCAGCAGCATCGTAAACATCATCATCAGCATCATCAGCATCATCAGCCTCGTCATCGTCATCGGACCACCATCAGTATCATCACAATCATAATCACCTTCAGCAGCAGCAGCATAACTATCAGTTGCATCAATATCATCGTCATCAGCATCATCAGCATCATCGTCAGCATCAGTATCATCATCATCAGGTGCATCGTCATCATCATCATCATCATCATCATCATCATCATCATCATCATCATCATCAATAGAAACCTCAACAACAGCATCATCATCACCGTCGACATCAGCATCAGCATCACCATCAGCATCGTCATCATCACCATTACCAACACCATCACCATCGCCATCACCACCATCACCACCAACATCATCGTCATCATCACCATCTTCATCCTCATCAACAACCGCAGCATCAGCATCATAAGCATCATCGTCATGATCATCATCAACACCAGCATCAGCATCATCACCATCGCCACCAACATTACCAGCATCATCATCAGCAGCGTCATCCTCATCATCAGCATCATACGTGTCATCAGCATCATCGTCACCATCACCCGCATCTGCATCCTCATCCTGATGCGTCTCATCATGCTGGTGCCCTTCCCCACCTGCCCATGATGCGTATAACCCCTCTGTCGTTCGTGCGGTCGCTGCCGCTCCTGCCGCTTCTGCTGACGATCGTTCAGCGTCGCGCCCCGCACAGACGCTCGAACTGTCGCTCGCGCCGAGGCAACACGCACTTCCTCCCCCTCCTCGTCCTCTTCCTCCCTGGGGCCTCTTCCTCCGTCGCGCCAGGGCCACACGCACATACGTCCTCGCTCTCCTTCTCCATGGGGCGTATTCCTCCTACATGCCACGCTGCCCCCATACACACAATTAACCCAACAACTGACACGCTGCTTCAATGTCGGCCCCTTTCACTCTCGAGGCAGAACGAAAGGTAAGCTGGTCGTGCTCCCAGCACAGGTCGCCCAATTGCGGCCCCCCCTCCTCGGGTCCTGGCCGCCCGGCGTTGTGCCTCGCAGCCCTGCGCCATTCTCCGACGGAACGATGGCCAGCAAACTGAGCCTGCGGAAACCCCGCGGCGGCATGGGGGAGCGCCGCCGCCCACATCCTCTCTGTCCTGGGGCTCCCGATCCCTCCTGCGCGTGGTTCCTCCTGTCGCCGCCTGCTCGCCCCTGTTCCCTCATGCTCCTTCTCTGGCCTCCTCGACCTCGTCATCCCTCCCCGTCTTGCTCTTCCTCTGTCTCGTCCTGCTCCTCCTCCTCCTCGTCCTGCTCGTCCTCCTCCTCCTCCTACTTCTCCTCCTCCTCTCGACTCCATCCGCCCTCCAGGAGAATAGAGCGGAAATGAGTATATATGAGAGAATGGCGGGCATGCGCTCACGTCCTCCTCCTCCTCCTCCTCCTCCGCCTCCCTGTCATCCTTTTCCTCGCCCTCCTCCTGCCACTCCTCCTCCTCCTGGTGGTTTTACATCTCCACCTCCTCCTGGTCGTGATCACCAGTCATCATCATCATCATCATCATCATCATCATCATCATCATCATCATCATCATCATCATCATCACCACCATCATCATCATCATCATCATCATCATCATCATCAGCACCATCATCATCATCAACATCATCACCAGGATCAGTATCATCATCATCACCTCCATCATCCTCACCATCATCATCATCAGCATCATCGTCATCTCCATCAGTACCATCATCATCACCAGCATCATCACCATCAGCATCATCATCAGCATCAGCCTCGTAATCAGAATCATCGTCAGCAACATCATCATCGTCAGCATCCTCCTCATCATCAACATCAGCAACAGCATCCTTATCACCATCATCGTAATCACCAGCATTAGCATCGGCATCAGCATTAGCATCAGCATCAGCATCGCCATCACCAGTTTTCAGCATCAGCATCAGCATCAGCAGCATCAGCAGCATCATCAGCAGCATCATCGTCAATAGCATCATCAGCATCCTAAACCCCATCATTATCAGCAACAGCAGCAGCATCAGCATCATAATCATCATCATCATCATCATCAGCAGCATAATCAACATTATCAGCATCAGCATCATCATCAGCATCATCATCACCATCACCAGTACCATCATCCTCATCAGCATGATCATCATCACCACCACCACCATCATCATCATCATCACTACAGTCACCATCACCATCGCCATCACCATCATCGTCAACATGTGCGTCTTCGCCATCAGTACCATCGTCATCTTGATCATCACCACCATCAAAATGATGTGCATGGTCATCATCATCATCATCATCATCATCATCATCAGCATCATCTTTATCAGCATCAAAGTCATGAGCGTCAACATCAGCAGCATCGTAATCATCATTATCAACATCATCAGCATCCCCATCACCATCACCATCATCATCACCATTATTATTTGTATCATAAATAGCATCGTTGTCATCATCGTCACCACCATCATCATCAACATCACCATCATCACCATCATCATATGCACCAACATCATCACCATCATCATCATCATCATCATCAACATCGATATCGTATCTGGTCTACCTCTCTCCTCCCCCTCCTCCTTTCTCTCCTGCTCCGTCGTCCTCCAACCTGATTCATGTCCCCCTCCATTTTCTCACCCGCGCACATTATCCCATCTTCCCCCCCCCAACGCCCCCTAAAAAAAAAAGGAGAAGGAAGAGTAAGGGGAAACTGAGCAGGACGAGAGCAAACCCAGCACACAACGCCGATGCTGCAACGCGCTATCCGCCCCAAGTTTCCCTCCGTAGGCTAATCCGCCACCGTGGCCCTTGGAACGCTGAGGCGTAGTAGACGCTGCCTGCGAGGGCTTCTGTACTCCAGCGAAGGGCCCCCTCCCGAACTACTCGCAATCAGCTGCGCGCAGCCCTAAGAAGGACCCCACCTTTCGCTGCAATCGGCCGCGTGCCTCCCCCCCTTTCCCGAAGCCACGACCCATTGTAAACATATGGAATATGGATAAGCGCACCCTAGGCCCCGATCCCTCGTGCAAAATGGCGCCGCGCTCCCTCCTGGCTTCTCCTCGTTCCTCTTCTCCGAAGCAGCATGCGCTCTCCCGTGTGCGGCCGCAACGGCGGGTATCCTGTTGCATTGTGTACCGGAGCCGTCCAGCCCGGGGCGGGCGCGCCGACGCCAGCGCACAGCATGTCGGAGTCCTTGAGCCGATGGGCCCCGGTTTCTGTCGCGCGTTCCCACTCCAGACGAAAGTCCGCCCTTCAGCGGAGGATCAGCTGGCCGAAGGAGAGGGCGACAACAATTCTCAAGGCTACTGATGTTGCTGGGCGGGGCTGGTGGCCACGAGAAGTTGCAACCCGGCGGAATGGAAGCGAGGCTGCACTAATACGTCCGTGGCCGTCCCTTGCACGGACGAGGCGACGCCCGACCATAGCATGCTGGCGACAGGCCTCGCCCCCGCCCCCCTCCCCGCCCCCCACTTCCCCCGCATCCGCGGAAGGCACTTCCTTGGGCGCAGAGGGGGGCGGGCGTCAACCTGGAGCCAACGGGCCGCGGTTTGTCACGCGCGCGCCCAGCGGGCGTCAACCTGGAGCCAACGGGCCGCGGTTTGTCAGGCGCGCGCCCACGCCGCGGCCCCGTCGCCGAGGCTCTGGGGCGACTGTGGTTTCACGCAAAATGGCGCACCTTGCAAACGGGAGTAATACGTAGCACCCCGCAATTGCCGATAAGAGTGAGGGGGCGGGCGCGGGCGACGCGGGCGTGGAGCCGGCGGACCTCGTGGCCCTCACCTTCCCTGTCGATGGCGCCCTCCTCTTCCTCCTCCGCCTTCTCCACCTCCTCCTCTTCCTCCTTTTCCTTTCCCTCCTCCTCCTCCTCCTCCTCCTCCTTTTCCTCCCCCATCCCCCCGATCCTCCCCTTTCCTCCTTTCCGTCGCCGTCGTCGTTTTCCTCCTCCTCCTCCTCCTCCTCCTCCTCCTCTTCCCCCTCCTCCTCTTCCTCTTCTTTTTTCTTCTTCTGTTTATTCTTACTATGATTATTATTCTTCTTAGTATCAGTATTATTATTCGTCTTCTTATTATTCGTCTTCTGTTTCTTCTTATTATTATTATTCCTCCTCCTCCTCCTCTTCCTCGTCCTCCTCCTTCTCCTCCTCCTCCTCTCCTTTTCCTCCTCCTCTCCTCCTCCTCCTCTCTCCTCCTCTCCTCCTCCTCCTTCCTCCTCCTCCCTCCTCCTTCCTCTCCTACCTCCTCCCTCCCTCCCCTCCCCCCCCCTTCCCCCTCCCCCTTCCCCCTCCTCCTTTCTTCCTCTCCTCTTCCACCTCCTGCTTCGTCCTCTCTCCTCCTCCCTCCTCCTTCCTCCTTTTCCTCCTCCTCCCTCTTTCTCGTTCGTCCCCTCCGCCCCCCCCTCCTTTTCTGCTCGCCCTCGTCGTCGGCCTCCTCTTCGTCCTCGTACTCGAACTCGTCGTCGTCGTCGTCCCAAGCCAATGCGAGCAAGCCCGCCGCAGGCGCCGATTTGCTTGCTCTTACAAGTTCAGCGCGAAGGGAATCGCTGGTGGGCCACCCGGAACGAATGCAAAAACAAGCCGCCGCAGGCGCCGAAGTTTTGGTTTGTTCAATGAACGTAGTTTGGGTCGCGGGTGGGTCGCGGGCTCTCCACTTCCACCTGGGAGGAATTCGCAAACAGCCCGCCGCAGGCGCCGCAAATTTTGACTTGTACACTGAACGCGGTTTGGGTCGCAGGTTCTCCACGTGGAACGAATCAAAAAGAAACCCGCCGCAGGCGCCCAAATTTTGTTTTGTTCAGTGAACGTAATTTGGGTCGCCGGTGGGTCGCGGGTTCCCTACCTCCACCTGGGAGGAATTCGAAAACAGCCTGCCGCAAGCGCCGAACATATTGATCTGTACACTGCACGCGGTTTGGGTCGCGGGTGGGTCGCAGGTTTCCCACCTGGAACGAATGCAAAAAAAAAACCCGCCGAAGGCGCCGAAAATTTTGGGTGGGTCGCGGGGTGGTCCAGTGGGGTCGCCGGTGGGTCGGCCAGGGGGGTCGCGGGGCTGGGTTTTGGGTTTCGAGGGTGGGTCGCAGGTTCTCCACCTGGAACGAACGCAGAAAAAACCCGCCGCAGGCGCCGAAAAATTGTGGGTGGGTCGCGGGGCCGGTCGCGGGTGGGTCGCGGGCGGGTCGCGGTGGGTCGCGGGTGGGTCCGCTGTGGGTCGCGTGTGGGTCGCGGGGTGGGTCGCGGGTGGGTCGCGGGTGGGTTGCCGGCGGGTCGCGGGTGGGTCGCCGAGGGGGGGTCTCGGGGTGTCGCGGGCGGGTCGCGGGGTGGGTCGCGGGTGGGTCGTGGGTGGGTCGCGGGTGGGTCGCGGGTGGGTCGCGGGGTGGGTCGCGGGGTGGGTCGCGGGTGGGTCGCGGGGTGGGTCGCGGGCGGGTCGCGGGGCGGGTCGCGGGTGGGACGGCGACAACAACAACAACAACAACAACAATTACTAGCACGTGGGGACACTCCGTTCTCACCAGTGCCAGGGTTTTCATAGGAGGCGGGCAATACCCCCACTTTGTGGGGGGGCCGGTTCAAGCTCTACCAAATTTCCAAACGACTCTTCGCCACCACCCACACCCAGCTTCCCGCCCTATGACGTTCGGACACTTCACTTCGTGGCATGCGGACGACCGTGGCTACTATTTCAAGGCCCCGCGGCCGACGACGACGGCGTGCGCGCGCGAAGAAAAAACGAATGTGTCCCGCATGGTATTATTTGACAGGGATGATGGCCCTGGCAGGTGCGCACCCGTTGTTGCAGAAGTTCGAAAAAGTTGCTCGCAAAAGCCCGTTTGACAGAAATGTTTAAAAAGTGTTGGGTTTCCTACGAATCCGCAAGAGCGCGCGGGATGAAATTTTGACACGTTTTTTTTGAAAAAAAAAAACCATTGTTTTTTTTATGTTTTTATGTTAAAATCGCTACGAAAACTAAGGTTTTGGAAGGATTTCTTCTTGCGCGCGCGAATGTCCACTTTACCATATTTTTTGCAAGGGATTCTTGAAATGCGGTTATGTTAGAACAAGAAATGTCATTTTATATTAGCCCCTTTTGCAAGGGAAAGCGGGGGGGAACAAAACAACCGGATCTGGATCCGTTTTGCCTGAGACTTCCTCACGAAAACGATGAAAATGTGGCTGCGGCCTAGGCGCGGCGGGGGGGGCGCGCACCAGGGGCCCCAACAATAATTATTCTTTAGAAGAAATAATGTTCAACAACAACAACAACAACAACAAACAACCAACAACCAACAACCAACAACCAACAACCAACAACCAACAAACAACAACCAACAACCAACAACCAACGCCACCAACAACAACAACAACAGCAACAACAACAACAAACAACAACAACAACCATACGAATAACAACAACAACAACAACAACAACAACACCAACAACACCAGCAACAACAACAGCAGCATCAGCAGCAACAGCAACAACAACAACCTAACAACCTAACACTCTAACAACGACAGCAACAACAACAACAGCAGCAGCAACAACAACAACAACAACCTAACAACAACAACGACAACAACAACCGCAGCAACCGCAACAACAACAACAACCACAACAACAACAACAACAACAACAACGACAACAACAATAATCCGCATCGCGGAGTGCCACTTCAGCGACGCACCCAGGGACAGTGAATGACCGTTCGGCCCAGCCCCCTCACTCTGATTATACTGTTGGCCTGTATGCTGCTCGCGCTGCAGTGTGGACACTCCGTCTTGAATTTAGATCGTGGCTGATGCCCCCGCCTTCTGGCGAAAATATTGCTGAGGCTGGGCGGCCCCTCCCCGGCGATGGGGTTTGCGCGTGTCAGGGCCGGCCCCCGCATTTAGGGCCAGCCGCCTGATGGCTGCCTGGAAGCCCGCGGCCCCCCGTGGCAGGCGCCGGCCAGCGAGCACTCGGGCAGAAAGAGTTGCGTCCTTGAGCCCGCGTGCGATGACGTGCCAGGGGGGGGGGGGGGGGGGGGTCCTGACCTTTTGTTTTCCTTTGGCAAAGCCGATGGCAAAATGCGCAGTGTCCTCTCCAAGGCCGAGCGCGCGCTGGCCCGCCGCGAGCATCGGCTCGATCGGGCGCAGCGCGCCACTGACGCAGAGCAGCAGGCCAGACGCCATTGCAAGGCCACCCTCGGCAAGCGCAGCGCCAGACGCGGCCGACGCCTGCTCGGGCGGCAGGGGCCTGGCTCCGAAAAAGGGGTCCCGCTCTGTCCCCACGCCTATCAAAAAGCACCACGCGCCGCGTAGGCCTCGACGCGAACGGGGCAACGAGTGTCGGTGCCCACACAGTGCGTCGCCGACGCGAGCCTTCGCTTCCTCCAGCGACCGGCATAACTCCAAACCTCGTCCGTCTCTGCAACGGACGCGGGCAATGGCTCGCTGTCTCCCTCGAGCCACTGGAAATATCTGGCAGCCTCCAGGTGCCTCTTGATTGTCCGGAGCTGGACCTGCGAAGAAAATAGCGCGCCTGCTGCTGGTCGATTGCGTCGCTTCGACTGTCTGCTGCCCGCGGTCCAAATAATTCATCGCCGCCATCTTCTCGGCGCATCGGCCGGCTCGAGCTCCGGCCCGGCCAAGACGACGTAGAGCGGGCGGGGGCGGCCAGCGCTGGCGAACAGGGGCGCACTGACGCGCGTGAATCAGTGGAGCTGCTGGACCGAGGTGGATCTGCTCTCCCAGGCCACCGCGACGCATGCACGTGAGCCGCAGAAGTGGATGGGGCGACCTGCCCACGCGGAGGCCGTGCGCAAGCGCCACTTCGGCGTGGTCAACAATGCCTGCATCTCCAGTGCGTCGTCGCGATGGCCGCTGCCCCGGTCAAAGGGCGAGCGCGCCTCAAGCGCCAGCGGCAAGCCTGGGTCGCCCTCCTCGGCCAGCCTAAAGAATTCACTGCGAACGTGGGCGAGGGCGCGCGGGCCCCGCCGAGCTCGCCGCGCGCGCCAGCGCAGGCGGCCTCGCGAAGTGGCTTGCCGAGCCCGAGCAGCGCGGCGACGCACTTCAATCCCTCGGCGCCTCGCTCGCAGGCGCACTCGGCCACGGAGGGCGGCCGCGCCAGCGGTGCAGCGGCGACCGGGCCACGGCCAAAGGGCGCCCCCATGACCGAGACTGGCAGAGCGCGCTTGGCGCCATCGACCTCGCGCTTGGAACCCTTGCCGCCCTTCGGCGGGGCCCGCCGGCATCGGCCCCGGGGCGCCCCGGGCGCGCCGCCCACTCAGTGTTCGTCAGAGGCCGCAGTTCGCCGCCCCTGGTCTTCGCGTTCTCTAGCTTGGACCTGGGGCGCAGCGGCTGAGCGGCAGGTGCTCGCTAACTCCCCGCGGGCTCTCGCTGCAGGGGGCGTCGGCAGCAGGCCCGCGGGGGAGGGGCAGGCCGCTCGTGGCGGGCGGGGCGCGCGAAGGTTGCCCAGGCTCCTTGCTCCCCGCGGACGGCTCGCACCTCGCCTGAGCCGCCCAGCCCCGCTGGGCCGCGCTCCTTGGAGCGTTGCTTGGATCGCCCAGGCTTGGACCCCCCCATCGAAACTTTGGGGGCTGAGGGCCAAGCGGCCAACCGGTCCAATGGCGCCTCGTCCGCCTGACCGGGCAGCGCCAGCCGGCGCTGAGCTCGATGGGCATCGCCTGCGTGACCTCGTTGAAGCACTCGAGGTCCTCGGCGCACATCGGGCTGACATTCTCATCCAGCGCGTGCGCCGAGGCGGCGGGCGCGGCCTGGCGGGCAGAATCGGCCACCCTAGGGGCGCCGCTGACCAGCTGCGCCTGCCCCCCTGTCCAACCGCGCGACCAGACACTGACCCCCGCGAACCGCTGGCAAGGGGGGCCCCCGACCACGAGGTGCACTTCAGGGCGGGGGGGGGCGCGCCGCGAGGCCCACGGCTGCGTCTAGGGCGACGACGGCCACATCGCCCAGCTCGACGCAATCGGGCCACCTCGCCCGGGCAACGTTGCACGGGGGCCCCGGGATCTCCAACGACGCGCGCAAGGCCACCTCGACGCCGAGGCGCCCCAGGGCCATCCGACCTCCGCCAGTGCCTCCGAAAAAACTCGATGAGCCCTGCCACGCCTCATGCTGACCTTGACCCCAGGCCAGCTCGGCCAAACCTGCGAGCGTCGCTTCGGGGCGGTGAGCCCGACTCGGACATGCACTGGCCCCTGGCTCTGAAGCGTCGGTGCAAGTGAGCGAGCGAGCTCGACACCTTCGCCCGCAGTTCGAATTCACGGAACGGCAGCATTCTCCGGACGAGGACCAACTCTGCACACATCGCTGACGGCACCAGATGCTTGGGGCGCGTCCCCCAATGGGTGATAAGCGCCTGAACACCGTGGCGCGCTCGCGCCGCAAGCAGCCCAAGTGGCACCAGCGTTCCGCGATTACCTGGCCTTCTTCCTGGTGACCGATCGGCCAGGGCGAAGCCTTGACGCGGCCGTTCTCACCGTCGGCCACGGCCCCTGGGCACTGGCACGAAAACTGCCGCGTGCTGTTCCTCTCGCTGAACGGCGCTTCGAGGTCCTTGTCATGCTTGTCGACGCCCCAGCGAAAGCGCCCTGCGGGTCAGACGCCACCCAAGGCAGCCCCCGCGTGGAAGGCGGGCACTGCCCTGTCTGTGTAAATTTCCGTCGGTTTGGGCGGCCCAGAGGGGCCGTGGTTCGAGAGAGAGAGAGAGAGAGACAAAGAGAGATTCTACAGAGATATACATTATAGATATATAGATAGATAGAGAAAGAGAGAGAGAGAGAGAGAGAGAGACCGGACAAGTAGGCGGACCAGGGTCCGTCCGCGAGGCGCACTGCGGTGCGACAACCCGCAAAACACTATTAGCGGCGGTGCAGCCTTAAGATACGAGGGCGGGCAACAGACCCCCTCCCCCGGCGCATTGCGTCTGAAGCTACGGACGGCGGACAGACTGTGAAGATCTCACGTGTCAGACCGCGTGACGAATAAGGCCCCAACAAGAAAGGCGACGTGCGGACACGTGGCTAGGCGGCTTGGCAGACCGCCAGTTGGGCGCTTGGCCGCAGCGCGGCGCGCAGGGACGGGGCACCCCCCGCCCCCACGCCCTGACACCGTGGACGCGGGGCCACGCGTGCACACGGGCAGGCAGCAAGGCGGAGATTAGCGCGGGGTTCCAGGCGGAGCGCCGCGGAGCGATGACAGCATAGCATGGAGGGTGAGTGGCGGCGCAGCACCATCGGGCGGGGGTGTAAGCAGCTCGGCGAAGGCACGACCGGCGCGGTGGAGGCGCTGGAGCAAAGGGCCTTGACGGGCTTGGGCAGCGGCACGGTCGGCGGCGAGAGCTGCGCACCTCTGCTGGAGAGCGGCCATAGACTGGGACAGCTCGGCTTCGCGGTCGGTGCGGGGCGGCTGCTCTGTGCCCGCGGCCGCGGGCCTCGCGGCGGGGGCGAGGTCTTCGGTGCGCCTGGCCAGGTGGTGGACCAGCGCGGTGCGGCGGTCCGTGCGCTGGCGGCCGTCGCCGTGGCGAGGCGACTGGAGGGTGTCGCGCGGTCCCAGGGCTGAAGCCGCTGGGGCCACGCCCCATGAGGACGGAGGAACCGCAGCCTCGCAGCCTGCAACAGTAGGAGCGTGGACGGGGCGCGACGGCCTGACTGGCTCAGTGCCCTGCGGGGGGGCTGAAGCCGCCCCCGCGGGCTGGCGCTGGTGGGGGGACGGGGTTGGAGGCACGGAGGGAACAATCATGATGCCGTGCGAGGGCTCAGAGGTCGGCCGCGTGACCGGGTGGCGACTCGATGAAGCGGCATCGTCGGCAGCGTGGGGTGTCGGCGGGACGTCGTCTATGCTGCCACCCAATCCGAGGGGATCATAAAAGTCGTCGTCGGCGTCTTGGAGGTGAGCGACGTCATCATGTGGGTGCGGTGCCGCTCTCGGTGGCGGAGTCGAGGTGGGCGTCGTGCGGATGCCCGACGGGGCAAGGTTGGCGCTGGCTGGCCCGTCGTCCAGGAAGTCTTGTCCCCCGCCGAAGCCGAACGGGTCGTCCTCCTGTTCGTCGTACATCGCCCGTTGGGCCTCGGCCCAGAGCTCGTCCGGGTTCTGCGGGATGTCTGGTCCAGCCGCGGGTGGTGCCTGGTCCGACAGCAGGGGGTTTGGTTCCATTTTGCTGAGTTCCGCAGCTGTAAACCCAGCCCTGCGGTGTGGGATGCGGGCAGGTAACGGTTTGTGTTCTGGCTGTTAGATGGCGGACAGCGACCCGTGAAGCACGGGTTTCGCTTGCGATGTTGGGGTTTATGGCAGCTTCAAAAACGATGTCGTCTGGGGGAGGGAGGTTGTGCGTTTTGGTGCCGCCGCTTGGGGGGGGCAAGGGCGTCGGCCTGACGGTTGAACTCCTCCGCGATGGGCCCGATGAGCCCAAGGTCGATGCCCAGGTCTCCCTGGTGGCTGGCGACTTTTTCGACGCGAAACATGTCGGGCTTGGCCATGACACATCGGTGAATCATTGCCCAGAGCTCCGCGTGCGTGCCCTGCGGCGCTGGATGTCCGTCGATGATGCTTTGGAACCCATCGACCACCGCCGGGTTGTCCACGAAGACGTGCACGGGCCGTTCGGCACACGCCGTAAGGTGGACGATGGCAAGGGTCTCCGCAACCTGGGCGTTCTGCGTTAGGCCGTGAACGCGTGCACTGTAGTTCATGCGGTGGTCTATGCCGTAGTAGACGCCGTAGCCCGCTCGTGCTAGGAGTGGGATGGCTTGGTTGGTGCACGCACCGTCCGTGGCAGCATAGACCCATGTCCATCCAGTGTCGTTGTCAAGGTAGGTGGTGTAGGTGTCCTGGGCTGAAGCCGCAGGATCCCCCTCAGGGGGGGGGCCGCGGGATGGGCTGTGGCAGCGGGTCCCTCGCGAGGTCGGCCTGCAGGTCGAGGAGGGCTGGGTCTTCGTCGAAGAGCCCGCAGTGTCTTGTGCGCGGCGGAAGACGGGCCCACTGGTCGTCACTGATGAGGGTGGTGAGAGGAACTCTTTCTCGGGCCCAGCACTTACAGTCACGGACAGTGTGCTCCTGAGTTTCCTCTTCCTCGTCGCAGTAGCGGCACATGGGGCTGGGATCTGCCGACGTGTTGGATCGGGATCGTCGCTGTTGGGTGTGGTCCCCGCCCGACAGGTAGTTCAGGAGGAGCGCCAGCTGCCAGGCAGTGCATTTGGCTGCTCCTTTGGTTCGCGCGAGCCACGTGCTGGCGAAGAGGTCAAGGCCCTGTCTGACCGAGGCGAGGTAGCCAAGGTCGTGTCGCCGTGGCTTGATCTTCCGCAGAAATGCCTTGCGTTGTGAGGCCCGCAGCATGTGCAGGAAGGCGTTTTGGGGTAGATTCAGCCAGCTGATCGGGCAGCCCCAGTCATCGTACATGATGCCAAATGTGGGCCAGGTCCATCGGAGCTGCTGGAGCGACTGGACGAGTCGCCCGACGGGTCCTCCACAAAACAGGGTCTGGACGTGGTGTTGGAGGTCTCTGGCGAGCCCGCAGAGTGTGACGTCGCGGTTTACCTGACGCCGCAGGCACAGGAATGCTTCACGCTGCGTGATGGCGTCGATCTCAAGGGCGTGTCCCGGCACGCACACGGCCATGAGAGTCCAGAACTCGAACCACTTGTTCCCCTTGGGGCGGATAGCCGCCTTGAGGGCGTGGTTGTAGGCAGTCTTGGCTGGGCCTGATGGTGCTTGAATGTCGGTGCCCGTGGTGCAGACGCTGGCAGCCAGGGATCGGGCGTGCCGCGCCTTGATAAGCATCGGCGACGGGAGCTTGCCAATGCGCGGTAGGCGAATAGTCGCCCTCCGAACACGGGCGTCTGCGGTGGCCGTGAGGTTAAGCGCGGCTGGAGCCGGCGCTGCCTCTGCGTTGATGTAACTCCCGACGAGCTTGAAGGAATCGACCACACGTAGGGGGCGATCCGCCAGTGTGAGCTGGGTAACGGCGGCGTGAAGCTCGTCGGTGAGCGCCCACCCTGCCACTTTACCAGGGTGAATGCGTTGACCGGTGAATCGGTCAAACTTGGCGGTTTCGTCGAGAGATTTCTGCAGCTCAGGAGCGGTGTGGGTAGTGGAGTTGCTGTCGTCAACGAAAGTAGTGCTGAGTGATCGAGGAACGTATAGGTGCTGCCTCTTTGTCCACACGCACATGAGCAGCTTGATGTCATCCAGGGACCACGAGCTGCCCTGGAGGTGACCGATTGTCCTGGCCAGGTCCCTGGAGTACGCTCCGTTCATGCGGATGTAGCGTTTGTGGTGTCTGTAGAAGTTTCGGCGGACAGTAACGATGTCTTGTGGGCACCCCGCGTGCAGCGCAAGGTTAGACAGATGTCCGTGATGAGGTAGTCGAAGCACTTCTGTCGGTCAAGGGCTGCTCCAGCTAAGGGGCGGAGTAAAGTCCTGGCGTGTTCGATGCGCAGGGCGAGAGAAGTGCTGACATCCCCAATGGTGGCTTTGGGAACGGCGCCGAAGCTCGTGGCATGGGTCCATCCTTGCCGCCAGGTCGTGAGGCTACGGTAGGCCGGCGCCTCCCACGCATACATCACACGGAAAGAACCGAGAGAAGCCGTTGGTCCGTCGGGAGTTCCCCTCGGCCTTATCGGAGGCACGGGTTTGGCACGTGCAGGAGGGGCTCGGGGATGTTGCCAGTGCGTTGCATAGCACGTAAGACGCTGGCGAAGAGGCGAAAGATGTCGTCGGGTAACTCCTTTGCCTCCTTGGTCGTCCAGCCGTCGAGTCCCCCCGCGCGGCGCGGTGAACGGGTGCGAATGAAGTGGATGAGTTGGTCGTCGGTAAGGTGGAAGGGGGCTGCTGGTGATGGCGTGGGCAGCTCTTGGCGGTATTCGTCGTAGAAGTCCGCCCACGTCGGCATAGTTTCGGCGTCATGGCCCGCGCGAGCGCGGTACGTGCCCAGGATGGGCTCCCAGGTGTCGACCATGAGCTTGAGCATGTCTTTGGTGTTGGCAACGATAGCGTTGGCGGGGAGGGCGTCGGGAACCTGGGCTGGTAGTGGGCCACGAATGGTGCCGTCGTCGTTGTCCGTGTCGGGCGAGCTACCGTCGCCGGGGCTGAAGCCGCCGGCGTCGGTGTCGGCGTCACTGTCGTCCGTGCTAGCTTGGTCAGGGTTGAAGGCGGTGATGTCGCAGTGGAGCTGTGCATCGTCGGGGGTGGTAGGCGTGCGGAGATACGCCGTGGGCGAGCAGTCGGCAGCCCGTGCGTATATGGCCGCCTTTCGCCCGCTTGGCTCGCGGACGCCCTCAGACCAGATCTTTATGCGTTCAGCTTTGGCTCGGTTTGCACGTCGCGCCAGCTCCGAGTCTAGATTTTGGATCAGACGATCGAGCTGCTCTCCGCGTGGCGCTGGCACGTCGGGGGTCAGGCGTCAGGAAAAGCCAGGAGGGCCGTGGGGCGCAGCTTGTGGCAGAGAAGGCGGGCCGCGGCCCACGTGCAGTCGATGCGTTGCGCCAGGTGCGGCGGGATAGCACGGCAGTCTATATGATGGTGCAGTCCGATGAAGCGAAGCTCGCAAAGTTGTCGATGGAGCTTGCGAAGGCAGTCCATGTGAATCGTGGAAGCTCCGTAGGTGGGAAAGGCGCGGGGGACGGCGGGTCGCTCCTCGAACGTGGGTGTGAGCCCGTGCATGGTAGGGGCCTTCTTTTTTGGGTGGTCTGGCGGTGGGGGCGGCAGGTCCCGCAGCCGGGTGAGATGGCACTCATGGCTGGCCTCGTTTGCCAGGGCGAACATGCGTTCACATCGTCGCGTGCGTCAGCCTGCTCCATGCGGTCGTGGTATCGTCCGGCGATGTGGGTCCCTAGTGCCTGGAGTTCGTGGTCCTCATGAGCTCCGTCGTTTGGAGGGTATGGCGTGGGGGCCAAAAGGCGTAGGGCCGTGTGATCGAGGCGGCTTAGGTCGAGTGTGACCTGCAGGCCAACATGGGACTTCGCTGGCAAGTCACGCAGATAGCAGAAGTCGGTGACAAGGGAGCGCGCAGCTTGGTTGGCGATGACATAGTCGATGCGCGAAGTGCGGGGGCACTTGGTGACGCGGTCCCAGTCAGGGATATTGCCATATGTGTGCATGGTGTGTTCTGGTGTGCCTTCAGCGACGTTGGACCATCCGTGCTGCATCATGTGCAGCAGGTGTGGATTGTCGTCGATGTTCGTGTTGGCGTCCATACAAATGAAATACGGGGCTGAGCCGACCCTCGCGGCGGCGCTATCAGCAAGCCGAAATATATCGGTGCTGTCCCCTCCAGCGACCCCGTAGAGGCTCGCAATGTAGATCCCAGCGGGACCGTGGTTGTTTCGTCGCCGCCTGCGGCGGTGCTGGGTGCAGAGCGGGAGGAAGACCTCGTGCCATCGTTTCTTGGCTTTGAGGGTGGCGATACAGGTCGCAATGTCGTCGACGGTGGAGTCGACGATGGCGTCCTTAGAGAGGATGGCAACCCCGCCCGAGGCGCCGGTGTTGCCCTCGACCGTGTGGTCCGTGCCACCGTGAGCAGCTTTGCGCTGGGCACGCGCCAGGTCCAGGTCAGGTCCCAGACTGGCCTGGTATCCTCCGTGGTGTGGATTGGCGGCGTTGGTGGCGATGGCTTGCATGACGGGTCTCCTGCAGCGCTATGACTGCGGCGTTGTGGTCGACACCTAGGGCGGCAATGGTTGGCCAGTTCGCTGGAAGACTCGTGATGTCGAGGCTGACGAGGTGGATGGAGCGACCTGGCCCATCTCCGTCGGTGGAGCTGGGGTTAGCACGCCCCGCACGGTGGAGGGCGGCCTGGCCGTCACCCAGGTAGGAGGCTTGGCCACAGTAGGAGCTCATGGCGTCGCAGCAGATTGGCTTGGACGGGGCTGAAGGCGCCGTCGGGCCAAAAGTGCAGGCAAGGCATGGTCGACGCTGCGCCGGGGGGGGGTCATAAACATCGGCAAAACTGCCTCGAAAAAACCTCCTCACTCCTGTACCGTGGGGGGCGGAGGGCGGAAAGGTGAGACGGCAGCAGGGGGAGAGGGAGGCGACTCCTCGATCCATCCTGCCGAGCGCAAGAGCAAAAGCAAACCAGCGGCGGCAGCGCGGCGCGGCAGCGGCGCAGCGCGCGCGCGAATACTGCGCACGCGACACCGTTGGTCCGTCCTGCGGCGGCGCGCCCGCCCCGTCAGTGCCGTGATGAGCAGCATCAGCTGGAACAGCTTGTTCGTGTGCGCCCTCCGCGCTCGCCTCGGGCGGTGGGCCCTGTGGCTGCGGCGGCGCACGCCCTGCCAGCGCGTCAGCCACTAGCTGGGCGTGGCGAGCGGCGCGGTCGGTGGCCTGCTGGCGCTGAGCCTCGTCCATGCCCGCTGCCGTGAGGCTCGCGTTGCGGACAGGGCTGACTCCACGCGGGGCCGCCGCTGCCGCGGCAGCGGCAGAGGTGGCGGGGGCGCCGCCGTGGCTCTGAGGAGACAGCGGTGAGCCTCCGCCGAAGCCCGCCGCGAGGTCCTTGACGGAGTACTTGTGCTTGAAGGGGTCGAAGGTCGGCGCCTCGTCGGGGGCGGCGACGCGGGTGGGCGGTGGCAGCTCCTGGTCCGTGGACGGCGTCGGCTCGAGGTCGACCTCGTTAGGGTCTTTGGCGCCGGCACCGAAACGTGGCACCACCTCGGGGGCTTGGGCGTCAGCCTGAGTCTCGCGGGGCGGCGAGCTCGTGGAACTCCCAGGGGGCTTGCGCGAACGGTGGCGGCTGCTGGGCCGGCTGCGCGGGACGCGCCCGCCCGTGTGGCGGTCACGTGGCGAGGCCGCCTGGGCGTTGGCGCGCGCAGAGTCCGCCCTGCTCGGGGAGCGGATCGGCGCTGCGCTGGGCGCTGGGCTGGGCGGGCGGGAGCCGCCTGTGCCGCCCGCCGCCGAGGCTGCAGCCTGGTCAGGGTCGGCGGCGTCAGGCCGGGGGCTGACGCGGTGGCCACTACCCTCGCTGTGCCGCGGGGAGGCGCTGCGGTGTGCCTGGGTGTGCGTGAGGACGAGCGGGACGAGCGGCTGCCGCTCGCGCTCAGGGGGGGCGGGCTTTGCCTGGGAAGGGCGCTGCGCTGCGGCCACGTTTGGCGGGGGCGTGTGTTGGCGCGGTTGCCAGGCGCGCACGTTCGCCTCGCGCCATCCTGCGGGGCGCCCTGTCCTGCCGCGGCTTGGCGCAGCCCCCTGGGCTGAAGCCGCAGGGGGTGCCGCTGCGGACTGGTTGCTGGCGGTGCTGTCGTGGCGGCCTGGGTATTGGCCCCAGGCACGCGTGGACCCTGGCGCGGGCGAGGTGGCCCGTGGGGGAGCCTGCCCGAGTGCGCGCGGGTAGCCGACGACCGCTGGGTGCACCCTGGCGTGGGGGACGTGGCCGTAGCTGGAGGCGGCTGCCCCTGCCGCCGCGGGCATGGCACCAATGGGGCCACGGTGGTAGGCGGCGCCCCCGCCGTACACCGCTCTGTCGCCTGTCGGGACGCGCGCGGGAGAGCGGTTGCGTGGCGTGCTCGGCTGACCTGCGTCGCGATGGTCGCGCTGCTGGGTGCGCTGCTGGTGCTGCTGGTAGCGCTGCTGGTCGGCTCTCGAGAGCGGGCGGGTGTCGGGGAGGATGGGCGGCACGTCGGGCCGCCGCCAGCCCTGGTAGACGTGCTCGAAGGCATGGTCTGGGTAAGTCTCCCCGTCAGGTGAGTAGCGCCGTACATGCTCCACGAAGTCAATGTTCTGCGGCTCAGAAAGCACCGTGATGTTCACAGCCCGCTGGTGCGCTGGTCCATAGAGACAGAAGCTACCACGGTTGCTGCGGTCGTGGTTCAATTCGGCTTCGGTCGTGGCACGACTCACCATGGCGTCACAGAGGCGCATGTCGTAGTCGAGAGCTTGAGGCCCAGGGCCGCCCTCGGCATCCCAGTACAGTACCACATCCCGCCAGCGCGTGCGGGTAGTGTGGATGCGCTCGGCGATAGACTCGCAGACGGTCCTGACTGTGACGCGATCCCTGTACATGTTGGTGATGGCTAGGGAGTAAGGTCGGCGCACCGCTTTGTTGAAGATGAAATCCTCCTTGAGGGCCTGGTGCGGGCCGAAGAGCACGTAGCCTTCCTTCCACAGCGGTTGGTCGGGAGACGGGTCTTCAGGCATCCCCGTCCCTGTGAACCTGGTGGCCGCCTCGTGCCGTCGGGCAATCCCTGCTTGGGGACGCGACGCGGCCTCGGTGGTAGATACCATTGGCCCTGGTATCCTGCTTGGCCTGGTTGCGGAGGCTCCCCCCCGGGGCCTGAAGGCGCTCGGAGGAGCTCCATGAGGTCGTGCTGGGCTGGCGCGTTGCCGTATTGGCGGGCGAGGATGTGCGGAGGCATCCCTGTGGCACGGACGTCGAACAGGCTGTGCGGACGAGGCGGATGCGGGCATCTGCTGGAGAGGCAGCATGTGTCGGCGGCCCCGTCGTCGGTGCTGTACACGCACGTCCAGCTGTTGCAAGAGTAGTCCGTGGACCAGTCCATAGGTGCACGCAGTCCGCTGAGGGAGCAGTCCGGGCACGTCGGTTGGCCCGAGGTGCCGAGCTGCGTGTTGCGGCGGGCAGCACAATACTGGCAGCATTGGAATCGGCACTGTAGGCAAATCCAGCGTCCTGGTAGGGGGGGGAACGCTTGCTCGTCGGTGACTGCGTCGTCTGGGTGGGGTCGGGGTCGATCCCACAAAGGCCAGACGTCGGCGAACCAGGACTGGCCTGTAGTGCGGACCGCCTCCGCGGGGAGGCGAGCGTCGTCAGCATGGCGCTGGATCCACTGGGGCCCCTGGTCCGCTGCGATCATGACCGTGCGCCAAGTGTCGTCCGCCTTGACGTGGACTTGGGTCGGTGCCCAGAGCCTGGTGGTGGTGTCGCCGTGGTCGTGGTGAAGGTTGACCCAGCCATCGCGACCCGCAACCGCAGGGTCAGTAACGCGGTGGCCCACAACGGTCGCCCCCCACGGTAGGTAGGCGCCATCGTGATGCTCGCCTGGGTCGAGCCAGACCTCGACGCCAGGGGCGTTCACACGGGACCGCACATCGCGGACGTGGAAGGCGAGGACGTGGTAGGCGGTCGGCTCCTCTTCCGTCTCGATGTGCTCCCACGTATCGATGTCGCTGATGTCAGAGGCGGAGTTGCCGCCGCTCTGCCGTGACGAACGTGAGGCGGAGCGCCGTGAGCGAGCATGGCCTCGGGCGAGGGCGGCGGCCGCGCTGATAAGGGACGGCGCACGGCGGTCGTCGGCTCCCGATGCCGTCGGTGAGCGGTCTGGACTGTGTCCCGAGGCGGCACCTGGCTGAAAGGTGTGCGATGGGCCAGACGCGGCCCCAGAGCTGGAGCCGCTGGGGCGCGGCGCTCGTACGTCAGACTGCCACCGCTCGGGTACAGCCTGGGCCGTGGCAGTGTACACCAGGTCGATCAGTGGCTGCGGGTCCAGCTGGAGCTTGCGAAGCGAGGCACGCGGACGGGGCTGGTTGGGGTCGGCCCTGGTGGCTGCTTCGGTGTCGTAGTGCTGTGTAGCCCATGCTCGCGCTGCCTTTGGCGAGTATAGTGCCTGCGGCGGTGGCCAGGCTGCCGCGGTGTCCAGCCGGCGCCAGATCTTTGCCTCCTGGTCGCGGGCTTCAGCCGCCTCGCGGAGGTCTGGGTGATCGAAGCCGGCAATGTGGAGGGTGTGCGTGCAGTCGCCCATGCCACAGGTGTGCGGGAGGGCACGGCACCTGGAGGCAGCTTCGGTGGGGGCACACCAGTCCATGCGGATGAGGAGGCCCAGGACCCGTGGGTAGATGAGGCGCGCTCCGTGAGCCTCCCCGTTCACGAAGTTGTGCCAGTTCTCACCGCGCGGCGGGTTGGTAGCCTCGCACATCCAGAGCGCGATGGGTCCCCAGGCGAGGGTGTCGTCTTCGAGGCTGCGGGGCGGGTGAGGCGGCACCGCGTACCACGCGGCCAGCGACGGGTGCACACCCACGCACGTGCGGCCGACATTTGTGGCGGTTCGGCCCTTCGCTTCACGGCGGGGGCCCGGCAGGAGGTGACCTCCGTTGAAAGCGAGACGGGCCGCAAGGTCGCCGCAGTTCCCGTGCCAGAAGACCGTGGGCGTGTCAGTGGTAGGAGCACGGAGGTCCCACGTGAGGTAGGGGAATATCGTCTCGCCTGAGTTCCCGCCCGAGTCTTCCAGTACCCAAATGAGTCGGTTCGGGGGCCTCTGCATGATGTCAGTCCACGGCGCCAACGCTTGGAGCGTTGGGTCATGGGTGAATCGAGGATGGTCGTAGAGTCGCAGGGCGTCTTCGATGTCCTCCGTAGTCACGCCACTGTTACCAAGCGCAAAGCCGTTCTGGTACAGGGAGGTGAGGATGCTCGTCGGCGGCACGGGGGCCGCTGGGTCGCGCTGGATGGTGCTGCGTAAGTTGCGCGTCGGTGGCCAGAGGGCTGGGTGGGCGTACCAGGGCCTGAAGGCGCCTGGGGCCTGGCGGGTGATGCGTGGCGTGCTCGCCGTCGTGGTGTTTGGGTGTCCATGTCGGAAGAGGAACCACGGGCGTTGCTTGCATCCGCTTCGTCGTCGGGCGCTCCGTGCACGCCGTCGCCGTCGAGGGTGCGCTCACGTGTTTCACTTGCCTCGGCGTCGGTGGCCTGAGCTGCGGCGGCTTCGTGAGTCGGCGGGTTGCCAGAGGCCGCGCCGCTTGCGGGGCCGTCTCGCGGGGACGGGCTGGTCGACCGTGGCGTGACAGACGAGGCTCGCGATACCGCGGCAGTGACTTCAACGATGGCGGCGGTGGTGGCGGTGGTGACATCGGCGACTGCGGCGGCAACTGCAGCGGCGTAGTGTTCCTGTAGCAGCGGGTGTTCGAAGGGATGCAACGTGCTTAAGTTTTTCGGGCGCGTCGGCATTGCGTTGCGCGGCAAAGCGTGTGGTTGGGGTGGGGCTCCATCGCGCGGGCTTCCTTGATCGGCTGGAACAGCGGAGGCACCACTGGGCCGTGGGTGAGTCCAGGACGCGCGCACAGATGCGGGCTCCTACGTGTCCGACGGCTCCTTGAGCGAGAAGTGTGGCGCCGACCAGGAGGAGACCGCAAACCACTCCGCCTGTGGCGATAGCTCCGAGTTTGCCGCTGGCCCATTTCAGGGCGCCCCAGAGGCCAGACCCGACTGCGCTGGCTCCGCCCGAGACAATGTCTCTGGGTTTGGCGCTGGTCCACTTGAGAAGACCCCACAAGGCGGGCGCGGCGTCGTATGCCATTGTGCGTCGGGGCGTAGTGGACACGGATGGGCCTGGTGCCGCAGCTTCACGGCGTCGTCGCTGCCGGTAGCTGGGGTCTCGGCTCGGCGTCGGCAGGTACCCGTCGATCTGGTCTTGGTACGGCATGGCTACCAAGATGGCGTACGTGACCACGAAGAGGCAGATGAGACAGCCGCAGCGTCGAGAGGCCGCTGCGCTGTGCGGGGCCTCATGGGAGCCGCTGGCGTCGGGGTCCGCGTCCTCGATGGGATCGTTGTCGAGGCCAGCCTGCCAGTGGTCGACGGGGCTGGAGTTGGAGTCAGTCGGGTTAGCTCGGCGGACAATGGTGCGGGACGGGGTCCTGCCACCTGAGGTCTGAAGACGCCCAGGTCCAGCCAGTGCTGCAGCGGGGCTGAAGCCGCCACTGCGCGGGCTGGTGGGAGCTGGCGGTGCGGTGGGATGGCCTGGCTCGTCGGCGACGGTGGCACCTTCGGCGTCGCTGAGCTGTGCGCTGGGGTCGGCCTGGGCCAAGTTGTTGGGCGCGCTGCTACGCGACCGGGAACGCCCTGTGTGGGGATCGCTGTCACGGTCGCGCTGGGCAGCGTCACTTGGCGGTGGCGTGCCGTCGGGGTCCTGGGTTTCCGTGTCGTGGATGGAGTCGTTCTGGCTATCGTCCGACACGTGGAACGAGTCCAGGGATATGTTGCTGATATCGCTGGCAGCTGCGTGCTGGAGCAGAAGCGGTTCAGCGTCGGCCGCGGACTGATCACACGTGGCGTTTTGGGCGGGGGGGCCAGCGGGCGGTGGTAGGTCTAGCGGTTCCATCGGTGCCGCGGCGAGCTCCGCCTCGACAAGCGGCTGCAGGTCTGGCGGGTGGTGCGGGATCGCATCCACGAGAAACGCCAGGGCGTCTTGGTCGGGCGGAGGGAGGCCTCTTGGCAGCAAGGCGCGGGCCCGTGAGAGGTATGGCGGCAGTGGTGCCGCGAAAGCCTCAGGGCCGACGAGCTGGGCACGAGCGCACTGGTATTCCAGAAGGAGGCCAAGGTAGCGGGCGGGGTACTCGTGCCTGCCCTGAATACGAGTGAGGTTGCGGTTGGTGCGCTGTCTGTCGGGGCCCGCTCTGTGCCAGATATCCTCGCACATGTCGACCGCGGTGCGGTGTCGCAGGGCGTCGTTTTTCTCCGCGGAGTCCTCCTGGAAAAGGTGGTCGTACTGTGGCAGATGGAGCGTCGCCAGGACGTGCGGGACGCAGGCCTCGAGCCATTCCCAGTAAACGTCCTGATGGTCCTCACCTGGTGCCCACGCCGCGGCGCACGGGATGAGCCGTGCTCGGATGTTCATCAGGTGCCAGAAGGCGGGGTCCTCATCAGGTTCACCCCTGGCGCACAGAGGGGAAGCGGGACTCGCTGTGTTGCTGGTAGTCAGGCCGTGTGCGTGGGTGCTAAGCACGGCCATAATTAGCGGCCCACATAGCGTGTTGGGCTCCACGGTGCTGCACAGGTAGGGCACGAGGAGCCAGATGGCTCGCAGCGAGGCGCCTGTGGTCTGTGGGGGCCACGGTGGAGCCGTCTGCGGCGCTGGCTCAGCGGCGTGGTTTCCAGCGTGGCACGGCCCACCGCTGTCAGTAATGTCGACGCTGTCAGGTCGGCACGCTGTGGGGGTGCGACACTCTGGAGGGTACACGGTGCGACGTACGGCGGCAGGCGTCGTGGTCGGTGGTAACTCTCGCAGGTGGTCGTGCGCGGCGTGCGTTGCTTCATGCGGGGGCGGTGGCAGCCAGGGCACTGCAGCGGGGCTGAAGCCGCCACTGCGTGCCTGGGCCTTGCCAGCGGCCCTGTCGAGGATATGCTGCACGACGGTCGAGGACAAGCTGAAGACAGGGTGCCATCGAGGATATGCTGTACGACGGTCGACCGCAGGCGTCGTATGGAGTGATGGTAGCCCTCGTAGCTGAACTTGCATGCGGTGCGAGGCGTGGCCGGAGGACGCAGGAGTCAGCTCAGCTGCGGCAAAATCGGCGGTCGACTGCGATGCATGTGTCGTAGTTGACGAGGGCGTGCTCGTAGGAGACGTGCTGGTACTCGGCGTAGGCATAGTAGTAGCCGTCGAAGTCCCTGGGGGGCAGCGCGTGGGGCAGGGCCCCTGGTGCTGCTCAGGCCAGGCGCTCGCGGGGGCGCCCAGCAGCCCGGTGCCGCACGGACCAGCGGCGGCGGTGCTGTTCACGATCGGGTCCAAAATGGCGCTGTGATCGTATTTGTAGATGCTGTCATCGTAAAGGTAGAAGAACGTCCTACGCTCCGCATGTCGCAGGAAAGCCTCTCCTCCGTGCTGGGGCGCACCGCCTGAAGACGGGCGTGCTCCAGCCAGCGAGGGGAGGGCCAGGCCGCGGGCGAGGCGCCGCATGATGGCGAGGCCTGGCGGGCGGCGCGAGCGATGAGCCGAAAGCTGCGTGGCAGCACACGTCCTCATACACCCCTGAATGCTCATGTACATCGCTACAATCACGCCCCCTGCAAGAAAGACTACGGGTGTCCCTACACCAGAGAGCTTGCGCGTGCTGCTGCCAAAACAGACATGAGGTAACAAGAAAGAGATACGACGCGAAGAGGGGAGCGGTGCCTCTGAAGGCGCTTCCTCGGAGGGCTGAGGCGGGCTCTCTGAGGCACCTTCAATAGGGTTCCTGGGTGGCCCGACCCTTGTCCTTGCCTTTGTCGGCCCCTGGGGGCCCCGTCCCTGGGGTAGCCTGGCCTGGCTGGTCGATCCAACTGCAGGCTGCCACGGGTTCGGCGGCCGCTGCGGCTTCCTCCTTCTTAGTTTCCAGAGTGGCCGCTTGTGGCAGGTGGATGGTGCCTCCCGTGAGGTGCCCGAGGAGGGTCTGATGTCGCCGCGCAGTGCAGCGGCGTCGGCGGTTGCCGTCTGTTGCTGGGTGACGACGGTGGCAAGCCCCCGATCCAGCCCTGAAACGTGCTCCGTGAGTGTGGCCTGGGAGGAGAGAACGCCCGCAAGCTGCATCTGCATGTTATCCACCGTGGTGGCTAGTAGCTCGTGCTGCTGTTCCATGTGCTGGATGCGGGTCGTGGCAGCATCGGGCGGTTTAGAGGGCGATGCGAAGCGCTCGCCGAAGGTGTTGAGTTCGTGGGAGGCCTCGCTGCATTCATCGCCTGATGAGAGGATCTCGACGTCAACGACGTCACCTGGTACTTCGGCGGCTGTGGCAGCGGCACCTTCGGCGTGGCCCCCTCCTTCCGCCGCCGCCGTGCCAAGCCAGGGGTCGTGGCCACCTGGTCCTGGGGCGGCCGTCGGTTCAGCGGCTCCGTCCGTGCCGTGAGGGGGCGCAGAAGAGCTGCGGCCTGGGGCGCGGGGTGGCCTTGCGGGCGGCGTGGCGTCACGTTTCCCGCTGGAGGAGCGGTGGCGCTTGGCTAAAGGCTCCTCCTTGGGGGTCAGGAGCGGCGCGACGCCCTTGCCTTTGGGCGCGGCAGTCATGAGGTCGTGGAGGTAGGGGCTCTGGGCCGCTTTGGTGAGGAGTGTGCCGGTGGCGGGGCTGAAGCCGCCACCACCGGCTGGCGGCGTCGCAGGCTCTGGGATGGTGGTAGGCGTGACGATGGTAACGTTGTCCCGCTTCGGCGCCACCTCAGCCAGCGGGGCCTCGGCGATGCTCCACGGGATGGAGCACCCCGCGACCTGCACCGTAAAGGTGAGTGGGGGCCGATGGGCGCGCACTAGGGCAAACTGGGCCGCAGTGGCTGGGTCCCAGGCGGTGTGGTAGACCTCACAGTCCCATTTGACGGACGGGCCCGTGAGAGTCTTGGCGAGCTGGGTCAGCGTGGCGTGGCGTGCCGCAATGCCAGTGATGCGGTAGCGCGTCTTGGCGAGGGTGGCTTCGCAGCCGCGGATGCTGACAGCAGCGGCCTTGGCGACGTCAGACCCCCGCGGAACACGGATCCCCAGCAGGCCTGACTTGCCGTGCCTGACGACTCCCAGGGCCTTGAGCTCCACCGACTTCTGGAACGCGTCTGCCATCGTGATGGGCTGGTCCTCAGGGAACCACACGGTCTGATTCTTGTCGGCGGTGGGCTCGTCTGCACCTACGTTGCTGAGGTCGTAGGTGGCACCGAGTTGCCCTGATCCCGCCAGGACCTTGTCGACCGCTTGGAGACTGACGCCGAAGGTGGCAGCCAGGGACCTCTTTCCGACGCCCGATCCAAACTTGCCTAGGCTTTTGCAGGGTTCGAGGATGGTGACGGCTTTAAAGTTGCCGTGGAAGAGGGCCTTGAAGGTGTCCTGGAGCTGGCCATCGAGCTCCTGGCGGCGAGCGTCTTTCTTGGACTCCTTGTGCTTTTGGCGAGCCTTGTCCTGTGGAGCGGAGTCGCCTCGAAAAGGGCCCTTGGCGCGTGGACCACCGTTC
>CAUYUJ010002658.1:47500-52500 GCA_963575745.1 Prorocentrum cordatum
AAACTGCCAATTTGGGTGTTTCGGGACGCATGCGGGCGGACGCTGTACTGGTTGAGTGCAAATGCCAACTTGGGTGTGTGGGACGCATGCGGGCAGTCCGACTGGGAGTTTCGGTGGAGCTCCCTATGGGGCCACGAAACGTTGTATCGAATGGGTGAAAGTGCCAAATTGGGTGTGTGGGACGCATGCGGGCGGTCCCAGTGGGGGCTTCGGTGGAGCTCCCGATGGGGCCACGCAACGTTGTATTGGGTGGGTGAACATGCTAACTTGGGCTTTCGGGGCGCATGCAGACGGTGGCACTGGGGGCTTCAGTGGAGCTCCTTGTGGGGCCACGAAACGTTGTATTGGGTGAGTGAAAATGCCAATTTGGGTGTTTCGGGACGCGTGCGGGCGGACGGTGGCATTGGGGGCTTCGGTGGAGCTCCTTATGAGGCCACGCAACGTTGTCTGTGCTGGATGAAAATGCCAGGTGTTCCGTGACGCATGCGGACGGTGGCACTGGGGGCTTCGCTGGAGCTCCTTATGGGGCCGCGAAACGTTGTACTGGGCGGGTGGAAATGCCAACTTGGGTGTTTCGGGACGCATGCGGACGGTGGCACTGGGGGCTTCGGTGGAGCTCCCTATGGGGCCACGAAGCGTTGTACTGGGTGAGTGAAAATTCCAACGTGGGTGTTTCGAGACGCATACGGGCGGACGTTGGCACTGGTGGGTTCGGTGGAGGTCCCTATAGTTCCACGAAGCGTTGGACTGGGTGGGTGAAAATGGCACATTAGGTGTTCCGGGACGCATGCGGACGGTGGCAGTGGGGGTTTTGGTGGTGCTCCTTATGGGGCCACGTAGCGTTGTACTGGGTGGGTGAAACGCAGGGAGGGAGGAGGAGGAGGAGGGGGGAGGGGGAGGAGGGAGGAAGGAGGAGAACGCGGCGACCGTCTCTTCATTATCCTGGCGAAGGACCCAACCCTTTTCAGCTGTGGGTACCGCAATTGTGAATATCTTCTCTGGTGAAGCTCCCTATGGGGCCACGAAGCGCTGCACTGGGTGGGGGGGAACGCATGCGGGTGGTAGCACAGGGGCCGTAGGTGGAGTTGCTTATGAGGCCACGAAACGCCGTGCTGGGTGCGTGTAAGTGCCAAATTGGGCGTGTGGGACCCACGCGGGCGGCCCCAGTGGGGGCTTCGGTGGGGCTCCCGATGGGGCCACGAAGTGCTGTACTGGGTGGGGAGGAATGCATGCGGGCGGTAGCACTGGGGCCGTCGGTGGAGTTCCCTATGGGGCCACGAAACGCTATACTGGGTGGGTGAGAGTGCCAAATTGGGTGTATGGTACGCACGCGGGCGGTTCGCAGTGAGTCGTTCATACCATTGTTCGCTCAAACACCCCACCCACCCACCCGCAACTTGGCTTACAAAACCCATGCGGTGGCGATTACGATGACTGCGTGGTGTTGGTTGGTGCATCTCTGCGGCCGCGCTAGCCCGCGCATGCTCGAGCGCACAGCGGCCAGCTAGTCTGGCGCGACCGACGCGAACGCGGTGGCGCTGCCCGCTCGGCATATCCCAGCGGGCACTTGAGTGCGAGTCGGCGACTTGGGCGGGCGCGGTATCATGGCCACGTCGACAACGGTAGACGCGAAGATGATAGTAGCAATGCTGGTGACGATGCTGGCGGCGACGACGGGGCAGCCAGTGACGGCGCCGATGCTGATCACGCCGACGACGATGACTGTGTCGTCGCGTCGGTGATGAAGGTTTTGGAAGGAGTTCGAAATTCGCGCACGGCAGATGCGCGAGAATGGCCCACATGGTATTATTTAACACGGACCGTGCCCCCCCCCCCCCAGACGCGCGCAAAAGGCGTTCGAACGATTTCGACATGCGCGCGCGAAACCCGTTTGGTAGCACGCTCTGAATATTGAAAGCCTATGGTTGTCTTAAGAATTTCGCAAGAACGCGCGCAAGCTGTTTTGAAAACCCGCGTTCCGAAACCCGGTGGTGTTGTATGTTTTTTGAACACTCGATTTGGGAATCCTTCCGAAACCGAAGGTGTTTGAAGGATTGCAGCATGTGTGCGGGACGCATGCGGACGGTAGCATTGGGATCTTCGGTGGGGCTCCCGGGGCCACGAAGCGTGTGAGGGGTGCGCTGAAACGGGCGATGATGATGGTGATGGAGGGGGGAGGAGGGGGAGGAGGAGAGGGAGGAGAACACGGGGACCGTGTCTTCAAAACGAGAACCCAGCATCACAGGATGGTTGGGGGAACAAGTGTTTATCATGTTGTGTGTCTTGTTTATATACACATGGATAATATTAAATGGCTTTTTTAACATACGATTAAAAACAAAAAACAACAAACAGAACAAAAAAAGAGGGTCAATTAAAGAGCTCACGCGGCACGGGGCACGGGCGACAAACCCTTAATTACCCCCCTCCCCCCTCCTTCACATTGTTTGTGTCCTTTCCTCCCTCCCTACCTCCATCTCCCTCCTTCCTGACTTCATCCCTCAAGCATGCCTGTTTATTTTGGTGTGCCCATTGTTCTTCCCCAAGTCTGCCCACGTCTTCCGCACAGAGTTCTGAAAGCACTGGACAACAAAAAAACGAGAGGGGGATGATGAGGTTGAGCGGTTGCGGTTATGCTCGGCCTCCGCATCCCCTTGTCTCGTTTTCACCTCGTGTGGTCACCACTTCCACGTGGCGGGGCACGTACACAGTGGGAGGGAGAAGCCGAGTGCGCGGGGCACACGGTGCAGAGCGGCAACAAAGGGGCAGCCGGCCGCGTATGTTTGCCACTGCTTCGCGCGCGCGCGAACGGAGCCTGTGCCGGCGGCGCGGCCGCCGATTTTCACATTCTCGATGCCTGCGTCTTCTCGCTCTCCGTGCGTCGCTTTCGGTTCCAACATTCGGTATCTTTTAACCGATCCCCATCCCCATCCCCATCCCCTTCGACACCCCCACCAAATGGCCACTCCAGCTGGGGATACACCCCTCGAAGCCCGAAGGGAACGACCTGCATCCCCATCTGGGGGGGGGTAAATCGGCCAGTGGGGCCCAGGCCACGCCGCTGGGGATGGGGATCGGTTAAACGATACTCAAATATCTTCCCAGTTTCCGCTCCGTGCCCATCCCTTCCGCTACGATGCCATGCTTGATCCTGCCATGGCAGCTGAATGCATGCACATGGCGCGGCCGGCCTGGGCGCGAGCTGGATACACCTGCGGCCAGGTGTCGTCCCTGCGCTCGGCCCGTCTGCGGCCGTGCAGACTGGGCTGCTGCATGTGTGTCTGCAGCGCGTGGCCTCCAGATGCTCCACATGTTCCTCCTCCCTCCTCCTCCTCCCTCGTCCCTCCTCCTCCTCCTCCTCCTCCTCCTCCTCCTCCTCCTCCTCCTCCTCCCTCATCCCTCCTCCTCCTCCTCCTCCTCCTCCTCCTCCTCCTCCTCCTCCTCCTCCTCCTCATGTGTGTGTGTGTTCTGGTTTCTTGGTGCCTCTCTCTTCCACCCAGGCCACCCTCCGCGCAGCTCTGCTCCTTCATGCTGCGTCACACACACGCACACACAGCGCACATGGCGCATGCAGCGACGAGGCCTACGGCATCATCGGCAACGGCAAATCGTTCGAGCTTGGTCAATACGGATTGGATGCAATATCGGTCGCCGTGTCTGTGGGTCGGCGGGGATTGATGATGAGTTGCTTCAGGGCATTGCGTGTTTGTGGCTTGCGGGCATCATGCGATATCGGTGTGAGTGATTGGTCGCTGGACGTTTTAACCGCATGCGCGGTGCGCCTCTTCTCCAAACGCAAAAGTTGGACAGCAAAGCAATGAATATCCGAGTTGGCTTGGGAAACAGAAGCGGGGAGCGAAGGCGCAGCCCACGTAGCATCGCTCCACACCCCTAATCGCACAGAGCACTGGGTGTCGTTGCTGTTACGTGGTGCTATCATGGACTCACTTACATAATGAGTCGTTGCGAAATGCACGCTGTTGGAGACATAGTATTGGCGTGTCGACTCTAAGAAAAGGTTACAACCTGCGTTCGTTCACCAGCAGATCGCCAGCCGTGGACATCAGTCGAGCATTTCTGACACCGAAAAACGACGAGCCCACCGAAGACGACTACCATTGTCCAAATTTCACGATACGTACTGAAGACTCGCGACGAAGTCTCACACGCCTTCGGCACACAGGACTCCTGTGTGCGTAGGCAGTGCATTGATGCATTGCACGAGTTTCTCCATGCACGACGCAAGGGAAACCGATGAACACATCCGTAAACGAATGTAGAGGCTGTCGTCGGAGGGAAGTGGTCTAGATTGTACCGAAGATGGCGTTCGCAACAAAGCCTGCATGGGATAATCAAGCAAAAGCTTGGCTCACCAGCCCCAAGGGCTTCGCAGCCACTGGTGAGATGTGCGGTGGTGTGTGTGTGCGCACTCCATGCAGTCGCGCACATCTGGCTTAGTTGTTGCTTGGCCGTCGAAGCTCGCTGCGGTTCTGTTTGGTACTATCGTTGTTGATCGCGTGTTGCCCGCTTCTTCCGTTGCAGATGCGATCCCCGATGTACGCTATCATGTTTTGTTGGCAGTTGTTGCCACTTGACATGTAAGTCAGCGAAACGCCAGTATACAGAGTGACGTGGGTCATGCGAGCACGAGTGCCACTATTTGAAGGATGCTGGTCCGATTCGAGCCCAACGAAGCACGCACAGCTAAACATAGTTGAAGATGATCGATACTAGAAGGAGTCAGGTTGAGAACTCTCAACCTCTCACCAGCCATCTCATCGGCCGAGACAGGTAGTTATCTTGGCCAGGGATGCGTGATAATGCACATTGGCTAGGAGTTGCATTGTCTGTTTACTGTTTGGCATTTCTTCACATATTGAGGGAGCTTGCGGGAGGTGTTACACTCTGGTCATTGGGCAGCTTCGTGGAAGGGTTGTGGGAGGTAGGAATAGAAATTCCATAGTCGATCTATCAATCGATACCTGGTCGATGATCGCGAT
>CAUYUJ010002658.1:57500-90000 GCA_963575745.1 Prorocentrum cordatum
CAAAGGCAGGGGGGAGAAAGGAAGGGGGCGGGCCCAACTCAGCGGGCCGCGTCTTGACGCCAATATTTGATACCATTTCTGGGCGCCACTGCTTGTGACGCAGCTTTTCGTCCCCCCGAGGAGCCTGCGGCTCTCCTGATGGAAGGATGCCTGAACTCGAAGACGAAAAAAATGCACACGTGTGCCGCCCCAGGCGGCGCCTCCGACGCCGCCCCTGGCGCGCTCCGCGCGCCAGGGAGGGGGGGCCAGCGCAGATCTATGAAATTCGTGCGGAGCGCCAAAAGTTTATGCTTGTGCCGTTTTTGTTCTTCTTCTATGAACAGGTGCAGCCGAGGTAGGGGGGGCGGACGGTGACGTGCGGAGAGGGTGCGAGGAGCGGAACCATGGGGGATCCTCGACGGCGCGCGGGGGTGGCCCCGGGGCGTGGCGCGAATCTGCCGAGCGGTAGAAGCGGGGACCGTGCGGAGGGCATGGTGCGGCATGCCGATGTGTTGGGGCAGGCGGCCAGGGGTCGGGGGAAGAGGCCCTGGCCTGAGGCCTTGAGATCCGACGCTCCAAAAAAATCTGAGCAGGCGGTTCGGGGCCGTTTTCGGCCTCTGGGGGCCCTCGCCGGGCTTCGGGAGCGTCAACCCTGGCTTTCCAGGAGGGCTAAAAAATAGCACCCGACCAAAAAAACTATCCCAAAGCTATCCCACGTCTTGGTTTTAATGCGTTTCGCTGTGTTTCTACCTAACAGCGAAGACGGATAGGTTTCTAACAGGGTCAAAAGATAGCATCATGACTCCCCAGGGGGGTCTGGGCGGCATCCGGACAGGGATCCGCGGAAGTCGTTTTAAGCAAACAGTTACACATTTCGTGGTCTTCGAGGTCCCAGAACTCCATTCCCGGGCCACATTCTGAATGCCCGGAGCCAACTGTAGGCCACTTCGTGCTTTTCGAGTTCCCAGAACTCCATTCCCGCGCCACATTTTGAATGCCCGGAGCCAACTGTAGGCCACTTCGTGCTCTTCGAGTTCCCAGAACTCCATTCCCGGGCCACATTTTGAATGCCTGGAGCCAACTGATTTCGTGGTCTTCGAGTTCCCAGAACTCTATTCTTGGGCATGATTTTGAATGCCCAGAGCCAATTGTAGGCCACTTCGTGTTCTTCGAGTTCCCAGAACTCCATTCCCGGGGCCACACTTTGAATGCTGAGGCAGACTGATGCTGAGGCTGAGGCAGGCTGAGGCTGAGGCCGAGGCTGAAGGCAGACTGAGGCTGAGGCTGAAGCAGGCTGAGGCTGAGGCAGAGGCAGGCTGAGGCTGAGGCAGGCTGATGCTGAGGCAGGCTGAGGCTGAGGCTGAGGCTGATGCAGGCTGAGCTGAGGCAGGCTGAGGCTGAGGCCGAGGCTGAAGGCAGACTGAGGCTGAGGCTGAAGCAGGCTGAGGCTGAGGCTGAGGCAGGCTGAGGCTGAGGCTGAGGCAGGCTGAGGCTGAGGCCGAGGCTGAAGGCAGACTGAGGCTGAGGCTGAAGCAGGCTGAGGCTGAGGCTGAGGCAGGCTGAGGCTGAGGCTGAGGCAGGCTGATGCTGAGGCAGGCTGAGGCTGAGGCTGAGGCTGATGCAGGCTGAGGCTGAGGCAGGCTGAGGCTGAGGCCGAGGCTGAAGGCAGACTGAGGCTGAGGCTGAAGCAGGCTGAGGCTGAGGCTGAGGCAGGCTGAGGCTGAGGCTGAGGCAGGCTGATGCTGAGGCAGGCTGAGGCTGAGGCTGAGGCTGATGCAGGCTGAGGCTGAGGCAGGCTGAGGCTGAGGCCGAGGCTGAAGGCAGACTGAGGCTGAGGCTGAAGCAGGCTGAGGCTGAGGCTGAGGCAGGCTGAGGCTGAGGCTGAGGCAGGCTGATGCTGAGGCAGGCTGAGGCTGAGGCTGAGGCTGATGCAGGCTGAGGCTGAGGCAGGCTGAGGCTGAGGCCGAGGCTGAAGGCAGCTGAGGCTGAGGCTGAGGCTGAGGCTGAGGCCAGGCTGAGGCTGAGGCAGGCTGATGCTGAGGCAGGCTGAGGCTGAGGCTGAGGCTGATGCAGGCTGAGGCTGAGGCTGAGGCGAGGCTGAGGCAGACTGAGGCTGAGGCTGAAGCAGGCTGAGGCTGAGGCTGAGGCAGGCTGAGGCTGAGGCTGAGGCAGGCTGATGCTGAGGCTGAGGCTGAGGCTGAGGCTGATGCAGGCTGAGGCTGAGGCAGGCTGAGGCTGAGGCCGAGGCTGAAGGCAGACTGAGGCTGAGGCTGAAGCAGGCTGAGGCTGAGGCTGAGGCAGGCTGAGGCTGAGGCTGAGGCAGGCTGATGCTGAGGCAGGCTGAGGCTGAGGCTGAGGCTGATGCAGGCTGAGGCTGAGGCAGGCTGAGGCTGAGGCCGAGGCTGAAGGCAGACTGAGGCTGAGGCTGAAGCAGGCTGAGGCTGAGGCTGAGGCAGGCTGAGGCTGAGGCAGGCTGAGGCTCAGGCTGAGGCTGTGACTGCGACTGCCGTTGCCACTGCGACTGTCATCGCGAATGCGACTACGACTGCGAGAACAGCAGAATTCTACAACTGGATTCTCATCTGAATATTTAGGGAAATGCTTCCAGATCTGCTCCTACACATCGCTGTTAGGTTGCTTTGCCGGGATAATTAACCTAACATCGAAGACTGATAGGTTTCTAGTGGTCTCGAAAGAGAGCATCATGACTCCCCAAGGGGGTCTGGGCAGATGCCGGACGGGTGCCGGGGAAAACCGGGGACTCCCCATTTTCATTGCCAGGAGCCACATTTTGACTGCCCGGAGCCAACAGAACATCACTCCCAGGCCACATGTTGAATGCCCGGAGCCAACTGTAGGCCACTCCGTGTTCTTCGTGCTCCCAGAACACCATTCCCAGGCTACATTTTGAATGCCCGGAGCCAATTGTAGGCCACTTCGTGTTCTTCGTTTTCCCAGAACATTATTCCCGGGCCACATTTTGAATACCCGGAGCCAATTGTAGACCACTTCGTGTTTTTCGTGCTCCCAGAACATTATTCCCGGGCCACATTTTGAATGCCCGGAGCCAACTGTAGGCCACTTCTTCGTGTTCCCAGAACACCATTCTTGTACCATATGTTGATTGCCCGGAGCCAACTGTGGGCCACTTCGTGATCTTCGTGTTCCCAGAACACCAGTCCTGTGCCATATTTTGAATGCCTGAGCTGAGGCAGGCTGAGGCCGAGGCAGGCTGAGGCCGAGGCAGGCTGAGGCTGAGGCTGAGGCACGCCGAGGCAGGCTGAGGCTGAGGCTGAGGCAGGCTGAGGCTGAGGCAGGCTGAGGCTGAGGCTGACGCAGGCTGAGGCTGAGGCTGAGGCTGAGGCTGAAGGCTGAGGCTGAGGCAGGCTGGCTGCAGGCTGAGGCTGAGCAGGCTGAGGCTGAGGCTGAGGCTGGCCGAGGCAGGCTGAGGCCAGGAGGCTGAGGCTGAGGCTGAGGCTGAGACAGGCTGAGGCTGAGGCTGAGGCAGGCTGAGGCTGAGGGCTGAGGCTGAGGCTCAGGCCGAGGCAGGCTGAGGCTGAGACTGAGGCTGAGGCTGAGGATGAGGCCGAGGCAGGCCGAAGCTGAGACAAGGTGAGGCTGAATGGGGGGGGAAGGGGGGGGGAGGAGGGGAGGCTGAGGCAGGCTGAGGCCGAGGCAGGCTGAGGCCGAGGCAGGCTGAGGCCGAGGCAGGCTGAGGCTGAGGCTGAGGCAAGCTGAGGCTGAGGCTGAGGCTGAGGCAAGCTGAGGCTGAGGCAGGCTGAGGCTGAGGCTGAGGCCGAGGCAGACTGAGGCTGAGGCTGAGGCAGGCTGAGGCTGAGGCCGAGGCAGGCTGAGGCTGAGGCTGAGGCTGAGGCCGAGGCAGGCTGAGGCTGAAACTGAGGCAGGTTGAGGCATCCGTAGGAATACATAGGAATCCTTAGGAATCCCTAGGAATCCCTAGGGATCCGTAGGCATCCTTAGGAATCCGTAGGCATAGTTAAGCATCCTCAGGAATCCTTAGGATTCCTCCGGAATCCTTAGGAATCCCTAGGAATCCCTAGGAATCCGAAGGATTCCTAAGGTTTCCTAAGGATTCCCATGGTTTCCTAAGGATGCTCAAGGATGCCTTAGGAATCCCTAGGAATCCTTAGGATTCCATTGGCTCCTAAGGCCGTTGCCACTGCGACTGTACTGCGACTGTCATTGCGAATGCGACTGCGACTGCGAGAACAGCAGAATTCTACAACTGGATTCTCACCTGAATCTTAAGGGGAATGCTTGCAGATATGCTTCTACACATTGCTGTTGGGTTGCTTCGCCGGGATAATTTATGCTTTTAGGCCTCCAGTGCTAAAAAATAGCTCTCTGGAAGGTCAGGGAAGAAACGATTCAGGACGAAGAGCCAGCCCCAGAGAGGTGGCCCGGAACTCCGGGGCCCACGCCTCGAGAGAGCTGGAGCGGCTGGATGCCTGGGGGGGCCGTGCTGGGCGGCCCGAAGGGGAGCGAAGGAGTTGTCTCGTCTCCAGCTCCTCCTCCTCCTCCTCCTCCTCCTCCTCCTCCTCCTCTTCCTCCTCTCCTCCTCCTCCTCCTCCTCCTCCTCCTCCTCCTCCTCCCCCTCCTCCTCCTCCTCCTCCTCCTCCTCCTCCTCCTCCTCCTCCTCCTCCTCCTCCTCCTCCTCCAGCTGGCGCTCGGCTCCCCATCGGGGGGCAAGCCAGGGGCGGCGTCGCTCGCGGCGTGGGCGGCCCTCCCCGGGCCGGGGAGCGAGGCACAGACGTCGGCAGTGTCGTCGTGGGCGGTGCCAGGGGCAGCGTCGGGAGGGGGGGGGCGGCCGGCCCAGGCAGGGAGCGGCGTCGGAAGCGCCAATCCCCGGGACGGCGTCGCAGGCGGGGTCGGGCTGGGGCGCCGAGGAGGGGAGGGGGGGCGGCGTCGGAACCGCCGTCGGGGGCGGCATCGTATCGGCCGCCTCGGGAGGGGGGCGCCGGCCCCGAGAGGAGGCGGCGCCGGACGCGCCGTCGGGAAGGGCGTCGAGGCCAGCGTCCCCAGACATCGGGCGTCTCGAAAAAATCGAGACGGAGGTTTTTCATCGTTTTCGGCCTCTCGGGGCCCTCGCCGGGCCTCGGGACCGTCAAAAAACGACTCGGGATGAAAAGCCGGTCCCGGGGAAGTGGTCAGGAGGTCGGGGGCCCGTGTCTCGAAAAAATCGAGACATCGGAGGGGTCGGGAGGAGAGCAGCGGCCCAAAGGGAGGGAGCGGCCCCGGAGCCAGCATCGGGGGCGTGGTCGCAGGCAGCGTCGGGAGGGGGGCCTCGGCAGCGGGGGAGGGGAGGGCAGCGGAGCGGCGTCGGAGCCGTCGTCGGGGGCGAGGGTGCGAACGTCGGCCAGGGGAGGGAACCCTGAGATCGGGGGCGGCAAAGAGGGGGGTGATGACTAAGGGGGTGTGGATATCATGGCGTGGGCCATGATCTTTTCCCAGATTTCATGACGCCTCTTCTTATTTCAGTACGTCCCTGGCCCCCCCTCTGGGCCGTGCACATGCCGCCGATCATGATTTGCACCCCCCCCTCTTGGGCACCCCCCCTCTTGGCCGCTCCCGATGAGATCCTGGCGACTCAATTTCTTCGAGCCGGGCGTGTTCGCCTTTTTTGGGGTCCCGGGGCCCTTTCAGGTCGATCCAGCTCGCAAAATGACGCAGAAAGATGGGGTCCAGGGCTCCAGCCGTGATTACTCACGATGTCTCGATTTGTTCGAGGCGTCGGGTCTCAGGGAACGGCTTCGGGAGCGTCGTCGGGAGCGACTTCGGTGGCAGCAGGAGGGGTCGGCCATCGGGTGCGGCATCGGGAGGGGCAGGTGGACGTCGGACGAGGCGTCGGAGACGGCGTCGGGAGGGGAGTCATGGAGTGCGGCGTCGGACAAGGCGCCAATCCCAGAACTGTAGCTGATCGCAGTGGCCTCCCACTTTTCCATTCGCCCTTCGTTGAGCAGCGGTCCGGCACGCTACCATTACCAAAAACCATGTCAGTGTTCCTCAAGTTCCCACTCGCTGATCCCGGCACTGTAGCTGATCGAGTCGGGCTGTGGATGTGCGGCCAGCAAAGCGGCATGGGCCGAAGCATTGTCCAAGGCGTCGGATTGAGCATCGACAGGGCGTCGGGCTGGTCGCCGTCGTCGGGCAGAGCGTCGGATCGGGCGACGGGCTGGGCGTCGGGTGAGGCGTCGAAGGACGAGGTGCAGGGTTGAGCATCTGGTGGAGCGTCGGGATGGGCATTAGGCTGGGCGTCAGGAGACGCGTGCGGCTGGGCGTCGGGCGAGGCGTAGGGCTCGGTGTCGCCGACGAGCACGGCGCAGGGCTGGGCGTCGGGGAGGGCGCCCAGAAGGGCGGCGGGAGGGGCGGAGGGCTGGGCGTCGGGGGAGAGTCGTAGGGCACGGCGTCGGGTTGGCCGTCGGGATGGTCGATCGTGGCGTCGGAGGCGTCGACGGAAGCGGTCGGGAAAGGCGTCAGACGGGGAATCAAGTGGGATGCGCAGGGCGTCGGGCCAGGCGTCGGCTCGTCGTCGGGCTCGACGCCGCCGACGAGCACGGCGCAGGGCTGGGCGTCGGGCAGGGCGCTGGGACGGGCGTCGGGAGTGGTGCTGGGGTGGGGATCGGGCGATGCGCTGGCGGGTGAGATGAGGGGCAGTGCAGAGGAGGGGGGGGTCGAGAAGGACCGGGCGTCGGGCGCAGGGCTGGACGAAAGGCACGGCGTCCGGGTACAGCGCTGGGCACGGCGTCGGGGGCAGCGTCGGGTGCAGCGCCGGGGTCGACGACGAGAACGGCGCGGGGTAGGGAGCAGGGGAGGACGTCGGGTGGGCCGTCGGGATGGTGTGGCGTCGGAGGCGTCGGCGGAAACGGCGTCGGGAGCGGCGTCGGGAGCGGCGTCAGGTAGGGAGTCGAGTGGGATGTGGGCGCCGGGCTGGCGTGGGGTGAGGCGTAGGGATCGTGGGGTCGGGCGCTGGGCGAGACATCGGGCTGGGCGTCAGGCTGGTCGTCGTCGTGGAGCTGGGTGTCGGGGGGGGCGCGAGGCTGGGATCGAGGCGAGGCGTCGGGGGACGCGTGGGGCTGGGCGTACGGCTGGTTGTCGGGCTGGGCGTAGGCGTAGTCGTAGAGGACGGCGCAGGGGGCGATGTCGGCCGTGGGGTCGGAGGCAGCGCCGGGGGCAGCGTCGGGCACAGCGTCGGGGTCGGCGTCGGGCGTGCCGTTGGGAGGGTCGTCGGGATGGGCGTGGTGCACGGCGTCGGGTAAGGCGTCGGGGATCACGTATCTTACCAGCCTCGCTGATTCCAGTATTGTAGCTGATCACGTCGGGCAGGGGTTCTGCAACCAGCATCTCGCACTCGCTGATCGTGTTGGGCTGTATTTTCTCCGTCCGCATCTCGCTGAATAGCGGCACGGCCCGCTGCCACTGCCCACCAACATCGCATTCTCTGGTACCAGCACTGTAGCTGATCACGCCCAGCATCTCGCTGGGCAGCGGCACGGCACGCTGCCACTGTTCTCCGATGCCCCACTGGCTGATCCCGGCACTGTAGCTGATCGCATTGGGCTCCAACTTCGCAGCCTGGACACCGTTGGGACGCGGCACGGCCCGGTGCCACTGCTCTCCGTCTTGGCACTTGCCGATCTCCGCATTCTAGCTGATCGCGAGCGGCTGGGCGTCGGGCAGAGCGCTGGCGTAGGGCGGAGTCAGGTCGGGTGTCGGCCTGGGGGTCGGGCTGGGCGAACGGCTCGGTCCCCTGTGGCGTAGGGCACGGCGACCGCGGCTGCGGCCCCGGCCGGGGCCGCCGCCGCAGCGGCCTAGAGGCCGCCCGCGCCGCAGCGTCGGTAGCAGCACCGCACGCGGTGGCCGCCTCAGCAGCCGCAGCGGCCGCGGCAGCAGCGGAGCGGGCCGCCGCGGCGGCGCTCGCTGGGCCAGCAGCGGCCGCGGCCGCGGCCTCGGGGGCGCCGGGGGGCACGGCGGCGCGGCCCAGGGCACACGGTGCGCCTGCGGTGGCGGCCGCGGGGGCGCTGTGGGGGGGCCGAGCGCGGCGGCCGCGGCGGCGCGGCCAGGGTTGCAGGTGGGCGGCCAGCCAGCGCCGGCGGCGGGCCTGGCGGCGCGCAAGGCACCGGCGGCGCGGGCGGCGCGTGCGGCAGCCGCAGCACCCGCGGCGCAGGCGGCGGGGGCCGCGCGCGGCGGCCGCGCCGCCGCGGCCAAGGCCGCCAGCGCAGCACCCGCGGCGCTGGCGCCGGCAGCGGCGCGCGGCGGGCCCAGCGCCGGCTTCGCCGGCGACGTCGGCGCCGCGCATAGCGTCCGCGGCGCAACGGGGAGCGGCAGCCGCGCGGCATTATCGCCGGCGACGGGCCAGGCGCCCCACGCCGCAGGCAGGGGCGCCCGCCATGGCACCGGGAGAGGGGAGTGCCAGGACGGGGCGCCCCTTCCCAACCCCCCAGGGCACGCCGGAGGTCGGGGCCGAGCTCCAGCCCTGCGGCAGCGGCCGCTACGGCTCCCCTCGAGCCAGAGTGGGCTTGAGCCAGACCTCGAGCCAAAGGGCTACGGAATCGCACACTTACACCCACACACACACACACACACACATGCACAGACGCTCTTCTTGCCAGGGAAGAGCGCGCACGTTGCGGGGAACCCGAGTCAAGTCCAGAGAGTTCCTACCAGGCAGCTGGATATACATGACGTGGCCAGCTTGGGCGAAAGCTGGATAAACATGTGGCCAGATGTCGTTCCAGCGCTCGGCCCTTCTATGGCCGTGCAGGCTGGGCTGCCGCATCTGTATCCAGCGCGTGGTCTCTGGATGTTCCAGATGTGAATCTAGCCACATGTGCGTTTCCAGGTTTCTGGTACTTCGACAGTGGAGCAGGAGGATGGGGCGGCCGAGCCGCTTGGGGGCAGGAGCGCTCCAAGCCGCTCCCGAACGGCCCGTTCGCCATCCTCGGCCTTGCGGAGGCGGGATCCTCTCGCCTCGGTGTGCTGCCAGAGGTCGTCCCTGGTCCAAAGGTGTCAGGACTTCCAGTGAGGCCATCCACTGCCTGCACGGCTCCCCTCGCGAGGCCCAGTGGACCCCAGGGGATCAAAATGGAGCCATAAGCTGGGGACGTCTTGGGCCAGGGACACCTTCACGGTCAAGGTGTAGAAGATGACGTGCTACTCTTCTGGTGGCGCACCGCTTCGCGCTCTGGCGGCGCACCCTCCCCTCCCCCGAAAATCGAGCTCGATCATGAGAGGGAGAGCGTGCCTGCGCAGGCACTTCAGGAGCACACCCATGTCAAGGCACGACAAGTACAGCCAAGACGCTGAAATAAGGAACAGTTTGGATTCGGAAGGGGCTCGATGTTCCTTACGTCCTTCCGCGGTTGTTCATCTAGCCCTTCTCGTGCACGCAGGCTTTGTTGAAGCCACAGAGGGGCTTCGTTCCTTCTTTAGCGTTCCGTACTTCGGCAGCCCAACCGCAGCACGCAGCATACGCGACCGAAGCCTCGACCGTGGCAGACGCCCCCCGCCGCCGCCCCGCCGCCGCTGCTCCCGAGCCCTCGCCGCAGCCCTGGCCGCTCGCCCCCACCGCCGCGGAGCCGCTCGCTGCCCGGCGCGGCCGCCGCGGCCGCTCGGCGGCTCGAGCTCGCTGCCGCCCGCCGCGGAGACTCCAAGGATCGAGGGCGAAGGAAGGAAGCTCAAAGTCGGAAACTGGAACATATACATTACCAGTGGCGGGCCGTTTTTCAATCCCAGGATTTCTTGAGGGTCGAGGACGACGCTGGGGTGGTGTGGTGTATACTTTTTTCCCCGATGTCCCGGGGAAACAACGAAAAATGTTTACACCAGGGTCCCGTATACACCAGGATCCGCTCTCCAGTGCAAATTCTGATGCAGGGCCAGAAGAAGCGTCGGTGTATAGAGTTCGATTCCCTACGAAGGCGTCTCCAAAGCAGTGCTTGCACTCTAGGGGTTCTGAGTTGTGTTCTAAGGAGCGGGCCCTGGCGGCCAGTCTGGCAGCTATGTCGCCGCCCCGTCGCCGCCCGCCGCCTGGGCCTCACGGCCAGTCTGGCGGCTATGTTGCCGCCGTCGCCGCCCCGTTGCCGCCTCGTCGTTGCCCCGTCGCCGACTCGCCACCGCCCATTGTTTGGCACCACGCAGGTTGTTCCACAAAGGCTGCACAGCACAGATTGCACCACAGAGAGTATTAAGATCTACCCCCCCCTGGTAAACGGGCCACTTTTTCGCATTGCAATTTGCATACGATTCTGCCCCATCGTCCACCCTAAATATGAACGCATACCATCCCAGGCAGGCCGGTATCGCTTCCCCCTCTCATTTTTTGTAAAAAACAAAGAAAACGCGCACATTCTTTCATCAAAAACCATCAGTTTTCAATCATCCCTTGGAAAAGAACGAGACGAAGTGCACACGCGCGCGTCGTCGCGCGCGCATGCAGAAATCTGTCCTAAACCCGAGGCGTCGCAAGGATTTCAAAATCGAGCGTTCCGAGAACATAGAAACAATATGGCTTCGCAACAATAATTTTGAACAAAAACTGCGCCCGCGCTCTTATGAATTCGTAAGAAAACCATAGGTGTTGTCAACATGTTCATAAAATGCTTCCAAACTTCCCTCCCGCGCGCGCATGTCGAAATCGCTGAAAGAGCGCGTTCTGCGGTCGCTTGGACGGGGGGGGGGTTGGAACTGGACCGCCCCCCCCCCCACCCCCCTGCTTCCCCTCTCCTCGGGTCGGCGCTTGCGTCGGCGGCGGCTGGCTACGGCGGCGGGGACGACGATTTCCATTTCTGGGCTGGCGCCGGCCGGCGCCTGCGGCGGCGGGCGGCGGGCGGCGGTGGCGGGGAGCGACGACGAGGACGACGGTGGTGGTGGTGATGGGTTGTGGCGGTGGTGGTGGTAGCGGTGGTGGTGGTTGTGGTGGTGGTGGTGTGGTGGTTGGTTGTGGTGGTGGTGGTTGTAGCGGTTGATGGTGGTGGTGGTTTGGTGGTGGTCTGGTGGTGGTTTGTGGTGCTGGTGGCGGTGGTGGTGGTGGTGGGTTGTGGTGGTGGTGGTGGTGGTTTGGTGGTGGTCTGGTGGTGGTTTGTGGTGCTGGTGGCGGTGGTGGTGGTGGGTTGTGGTGGTTTGGTGGTGGTGTGGTGGTGGTTTGTGGTGGTGGTGGTGGTGGTGGTGGGTTGTGGTTGTGGCGGTGGTTTGTGGAGGTGGTGCTGGTGGTGGTGGTGGTGGGAGTGATGGTGTGGTGGTTTGTGGTGGTGGTGGTGGGTTGTGCTGCTGGTAGTGGTGGTGGTTGTGGCGGTGGTGGTGGTGTGGTAGATTGTAGTGGTGGTGGTAGTGGTGGTGGGCTTTTGTGGTGGTGGTGGTGATGGTCAGTGGTGGTGGTGGGTTGTGGTGGTGATGGTAGCGGTGGTGGCGGTTGTGGTGGTGGTGTGGTGGTATGTTGTGGTGGTGGTTGTGGCGGTTGGTAATGGTTTGGTGGTTTGGTTGTGGTGTGGTGGTGGTTTGTGGTGGTGGTGGTGGTGGCGGTGGTGGTGGTGGTGACGGTGGTGGTGGTGCTGGTTTGGTGGTGGTGTGGTGGTGGTTTGTTGTGGTGGTGGTGGTGGGTTGTGGTTGTGGCGGTGGTTTGTGGAGGTGGTGGTGGTGGTGGTGTGGTGGTTTGTGGTGGTGGTGGTGGGTTGTGCTGCTGGTAGCGGTGGTGGTTGTGACGGTGGTGGTGGTGGTGTGGTAGATTGTGGTGGTGGTGGCAGTGGTGGTGAGTTTTTGTGGTGGCGTTGGTGATGGTGAGTTGTGGTGGTGGTGGTGGTGGTTGTTGTGGTTGTGTGGTGGTGGTTTGTGGTGGTGGTGGTGGTGGGTCGTGGTGGTGGCGTTGGTTTGTGGGCGTTTGTTGTGATGGTGGTGGTGGCGGTTTTGGTGGTGGTGGTGTGGTGGTTTGTAGTGGTGGTGGTGGTGGGTTGCGCTGCTGGTAATGGTTGTGGCGGTGGTGGTGGTGGTGTGGTAGATTGTGGTGATGGTGGTCCGTGGTAGTGGTGGTGGGTTTTTGTGGTGGGGGTGGTTTGGTGATGGTGAGTTGTGGTGGTGGTTGTGGTGGTGGCTGCGGTGTGGTGGTGGTGTGTGGTGGTGTTGGTGGTGGTGTGGTGGTGGTGGTGGTGGTGTGGTAGATTGTGGTGGTGGTTGTGGTGGTGGTGGGTGGGGTGGGTGTGGTGGTGTGGTGTGTTGTTGTTGTTGTTGTTGTTGTTGTTGTTGGTGGTGGTGGTGGTGGTGGTGGTGGTGGTGGTGGTGGTGGTGGTGGTGGTGGTGGTGGTGGGTTGAGGCGGTGGTGGTGGTGGTGGTAGTGGTGGTGGTGGTAGTGGTGGTAATCGTCGATGCGTCCCCGCCGTCACCAGCGCCGGCGTTGCTGGCTGGCGCCAGCGCTGGCGCCGGCGCAAGAGGGGGGAGGGGGGTTTGAAACCCCCTCCTCCCCCCCTGGGAGGGAGGGGGGGGGAGAGGGGTTTGAACCCCCCCCACCCCTGGGAGGGGAGGGGGGCTCGGAAGGGGGGGGGCTTGGGATGGAGGGGAGTCCCCCTGGTTTTGATCGACAGCGCCGAGTGTTGGGGGGGGCCCACCCCCCGGTTTGAAACGCGCCGTCGAATGTTCTCAAGGCAAGCGCCCGTGAAACGCGTTCTCTCAAATCGCTCGAACGCCTTTGCGCGCGTGCTGTTGCAAGAATCCCTTGCAGCAAATGGTACGACATGCACACGCGCGTCGACGCGCGCGCATGCCGAAATTCCTCCAATAGCTTCTAGGTTTCGCAAGGATTTCAAAGACGACTGTCCCGATAACCGATTTGTTTTAGAAGTATGCACATCTATATATATATATATATATATATATATACATATATACATATATACACACACACCTATACGACCACCCTTCGGGTGATAAGGAGGTTGTAGGGGGGAGAGGGGGGGGAACCAACATCTGACCCAATCGATCGCAGTATCGATCTCAGTCAACGGGACATTTCGGGGCACCACGGGACACTTGTCGATCTCACTACCGATCTCATTATCGATCTCATGCAACGGGACACCACGGGACACCGTGGGACACCTCTCGATCTCACTATCGGTTTTACGATCGATCTCGCTATCGAACTCACTTTTTCGGACACCACGGGACACCTCGGGACACCACATATTCTCACTGTCGATTTCACTATCGATCTCATTCAACGGGACACCACGGGACACCTGTCGATCTCACTATCGGACTCATTATCGATCTCACTTTTTGGGACACAACGAGACACCACGGGACACCTCGGGGCACCACATCGATCTCAGGATCGATCTCACTATCGATCTCACTCAACGGGGCACCACGGGACACCTGCCGATGTCATGATCGATCCCACTATCGATCTCACTTTTTTGGACACCACGGGACTCCTCGGGGCACCACATCGATATCAGTATCGATCTCACTATCGACCTCACTATCGATCCCACTATCGATCTCATTCAACGGACACCACGAGACACCACGGGACACCACGGGACACCGCGAGCCACCGCCGGACGGACGGACGGACGGGCGGGCGGGGGAGAATCATTTGTCTTGACTTCGCCCTAGCAACGGCGGACACCACGGGACACCACGGGACACCGCGGGACACCGCGAGCCACCGCCGGACGGGCGGGCGGGCGGGGGAGAATCATTTGTCTTGACTTCGCCCTAGCAACGGCGGGTTCATTCCTCTCGCGCGCACACGCAGCTTCTCCTCGCCCGCACACACGACACGAACGAAACGAAACGATTTCCCGGTTGGGGGTCTCGTTCCCCTGCGATCTCACCCCCAACCTCTTATTTTTATATATATATGTGTGTATATGTATATATATAAAGACGTTGTTTGGCGAAGCGTTTCGGAGTGCGGGGCATGTCTCGTATTGTGTTCTTTTGTATGGAGCGTTCATATTGTTAGTCGCCTCGCATGGAGAATGGGGTACGTCTCAAGCAATTTGACGTTTGCCGCCTCTGGGCCGGGAACCGGCGCCGTCAGCAAACGGCTCAGGTCGAGCAAGCGACCTTGGGGAAGGTCTCGGGGCTTCCAGGGGGCCCCGCATGGAAGAAGCCAAGACGTCCGATGTCTGGGCAGTTCGCCGTGAAGGGGAAGGGGTCGCCGACGGAGACAGGTCCTAGACCCGGGGGGCTTTCTCCCCCAGGACCAGCTCTTCATCCCGAGTCGTTCCGTTGACGGCCCCGAGGCCCCCGGAAGGCCCCCGCGGGCCCGCGAGGAGCGAACAGCATGCCCTGGACCCGCTGCCTGCCAGGGCCCGCCTCTCGCATGACGAGGAGGTCTGGGGCGGCCTCGAGGTCGCCGCGGAGGCCTCCCGACGCCCTCGGAGGCCCCCCGCGGGCCCGCCGAGCCCGAAGAGAGCCAGCGGACCGCGACGACGACGACGACCACGACGACGACCACGACGACGACGACGACGACGACGACGACGACGACGACGACGACGACGACGACGACGACGAGGACCCGTAGGGAATAATCGAGACTGGCTCTCAGAGCCAGTCTCGATTGTTCCCTACGGGTCCTGTGTGAGCTGAGCTCTTCCAAGGCCGGCGGGGGGCGCTGCGCGAGGTCCGGAGTCTGTGGCGCGTGGTCACTGGGCGCGGCCTCTGGTCGTGGCACGTGGTCCTTGGCTTGCAGAGCATCGGCGGCGAGAGAGGGGGGGGTGTAGTGACGGGGAGAAGGCCTTCTCAGAAGGTTCGAGAGCCCCCGCTCAGGCGATCGCAGAAACGGATCAAGGGGGCGCGGATTAGCGACGGGTCCCGCTTCCCTTGGAAATCAGAGACTTACGCCGCCGAGCGAGACGGCAACGGCCGCATTTTGGGAAGGGCACCTCCCCCGATACATGGATTTGGCGACCGCGCGCCAAATCCATGGATCGCTAATCCATGTTTGCGCGGCCCCGACCCCCCGCCTTCGGAGGAGTTCTCTAAGCCTTCCCCGAAGACAGCAACAAAAATTTCGCAGAAGGCGCGAGGGCTTCTGAGAAGCCCCGCCGCCTTCTGAGAAGGCCCTCGCCTTCTCATGTCCCCCCCTCGACCGCCGCGGAGTCTATCATGGAACGGCTTACGATGCCATAGCACTGTGTAGTAGGTAGTGCTTTCCCTGGTGCTCGAAAAGATCTGTGTGCTCTGCTGCCGCCAAGGGTGTCCTTTCCATGCGGGCCCCCCGGAAGTCCTGACCCGTTCCCTGGGGCCGTCTTCTCCTCCTGAGTCGTTGTCCGAGGAGGAGGAGGAGGAGGAGGAGGAGGAGGAGGAGGAGGAGGAGGAGGAGGAGGGGGAGGGAGAGGAGGGAGGAGAGGAGGAGGAGGAGGAGGAGAGGAGGAGAGGAGGAGGGAGGAGGAGGAGGAGGAGGAGGAGGAGGGGAGAGGAGGAGGGAGGAGGAGGCCCCAGGGCTCGGCAGGGGCCCCCCGGAGGCCGAGGACGTTCAAGACCAGGTCGTGAGGTTTGTCGAAGCCGTTGGACGTCCAGGACGACGGCGACGACGACGACGACGACGTCTCCCCGGGGCTGCCTGTCCTCCTCCTCCCCCTCCCCCCTCCTCCTCCTCCTCCTCCTCCTCCCCTCCTCCTCCTCTCCTCTCCCCCCTCCTCCTCCTCCTCCTCCTCCTCCTCCTCCTCCTCCTCCTCCTCCTCCTCCTCCTCCTCCTCCTCCTCCCCCTCCCCCTCACCTCCTTTCCCTCCTCCTCCTCCTCCTCCTCCTCCCCCTCCTCCCCCTCCTCCTCCTCCTCCTCCTCTCCTCTCCTCCTCCTCCTCCATCTCCTCCTCCTCCCTCCTCCTCCTCCTCCTCCTCTTTCCTCTCCTCCTCCTCCTCCTCGTCCTCCCCCTCCTTCCTGTCCTCCTCCTCCTCCTCCTCCTCCTCCTCCTCCTCCTTCTCTCTCCTCCTCCTCCTTCTCCTCCTCCTCCTCCACAGTTACTCAATCTGAATACTACTCTCCCTCTTCCCCCGATGGCGGCCTGAAAGTATTGGACCCCCCCCCGCGTCTTGTTTTTTTACACAGGATTCCCGGGAGTTGGGTTTTCGCTTGCATGTTTTCAAAATGCTGCTCTCGCCGAGGCGCCGGCCTCATTTTCGGGCCCCGCTCGTTCCGAATCGTGCTCCCGCTGCAGCGTTGGCCTCATTTCCGTGCTTCCGCTCGTTCCGAATCGTGCTCCCGCTGCAGCGTTGGCCTCATTTCCGCGCTTCCGCCCGTTTCGACTCGTGCTCCCGCTGCAGCGCTGGCGTCATTTCCCGTGCCATGCCACAGCACACGCGCACACACGCACACGCACACCACACGCACACACACACACACCCACCACACCCCACCACCACCACCCACCACCAACCACACCACCACCACCACCACACCACAACAACCACCAGCACCAGCACACCACCACCACCACCACCACCCACCACCACAACCACGCACACACGCACACGCACGCACGCACGCGCACCACCACCCACTAGTCCGCGGATAGAGAAAATCAGCGCCATGGTAAGGGATGGGAGGGAGGGGTAGGACGTCAGATATGACGCGCGCGCACCTAGCTTGTCCTCCCCCCTCCTCCTCCTCCTCCTCCCCCTCCCCCTCCTCCCCCCTCCTCCCCCTCCTGGCAGAGAGCTCCCCTGTCTCCCGCCTCCGGCCCGGGGCGCAGAGGCCCTCTCGTACGTCACCACGTTCGCGCTTGTCCTCGCGGCGGTGGTGGTGAACCTGGCCCCAGGCGGGCGCGCGGGGGGGGTCTCGGGCGAAGAGAGCCAGTGCGGACGATTGCGCCGACCCTGGCCAGGCCTATCCTGGGCTCAGGGTGGGTGCCCCTTCTCCTGGGCTCAGGGTGGCTGTGAACCTGGCCCCAGGCGGGCGCGCGGGGGAGGGGGGGCTCGGGCGAAGAGAGCTAGTGCGGACGATTGCGCCGACCCTGGCCAGGCCTAGTTCTTGGGCTCAGGGGGGGTGCTCCTTCTCCTCCTGTTTCTCCGTGTCGTCCTCACCCTCCTTGCCTCAGTCTCGTATTCATGCCAGCGCCGGTCGTACGTGTGTCCTCGTCGCCTACCAGTGTTTCGGACTTTTCGAAGTCGTCATCCTTCATGGTCGTCCTCCACCTTCGTGGTGGTGCTGATGATGGCCACGGGCAAGAAAGTGATGAGGAGTAAGACGGCGGGGAGGGGGCGTGGGGCCCTGAGCGAGAAGGGGGGAAACAGGATAGGCAAGAGTAGTATGATGAGGAGGCGGATTACGAGGAGGAGGAAGAAATGTGAGGAGGGCAAGCAGGATTACTGGTATGAGGAAGCAGGAGGGGGGTCAGGAGGAGAAGGAAGCGGAAACAGAGGTGGGGGACGCAGAGGATGAAGGATGAGGGAGATGAGGCCTGAACCTGCGTGTTCGCAGGTGCTGCGCAATCGGGTGATGCACTGCATCTGAAAATGTGGTCTTCATGCGAAAAACAAGCGGCCACATGTGATGCCACAACTGTTGCGCAACCGGGGGCCACAACATATGTAGAAACGCGTGTGTTGGTCATGTTGTTCGTTGCTATCCTTTGGCTGCCTGGTTAGCTTCTGTATTGATTTGTTGCTGCTGCTCGTGTTTTGCATTTTCGCCGGCCCGCGCCCTGGCGCTGCGCCAGCACTCGAGCCGCCAGTTGTGAGCAGGCGACAATGAGAAACAAATGTTCGCTGGTTTTGCGCAATCGGGGGCCGCAAGCCATGTGAAAATAGATTCCTTCATACGAAAAACAAGCAGCGGCACCATACCGCACATGGAAGCAATCGAACCACATTACCAATCGATCGTCCTCCCCACCTACCCTGGACTCCTCCCCACTCCTTGGAATTCCTTCCCACTTCCGATTCCTCCCCACTCCATCGCACTCCCTCGCGCTCCTCCACTCCTCCAGAGTCATCTCGGAGTCCTGTCTGCTGTGCTTCCTAAGCGCTCCGCCCCGTTCCTCGGGACTCCCCCCTACTCCATCACTTGTCGGCACATCTCCCACTCCTCGGGGCTCCTCCCTCATCCTCTCTCCATCGCACTCCTCCGCGCTCCTCCCCATTCCTCCAGACTCCTGCCCACTCTATCGCACTCCTCGGCGCTCCTCCTCGACCCCCGGGCCCCTCCCTGCCCCCCCACCCCTTTCTTTAACACTGACCGACGTAGCAGAGCAGGCAGAGGCAGGGCCCACCCAGCAAGCTTGCATCGAGGGTGCCCCCCCAAGCCCCCCTCTTTAAAATTGGCGTTGAGCAACTCCGCAGCGGACGGCGCACCGCAGCAGCATTGAAGAGCGGGGTTGAAGGGGTCTCTGCCGGTGGGCTCCGCGGCGCCCAGTCCTTGCAATGCTCGTCGCGGCGGCGGGGCGAGGCCAGGTCGTTATCCACTGGCCGTGCCACTTGACATTGAGGAGAGGGGTCATGGGGTCTCCGGCCTCAGACAATGCTAGCGTGTGCACTGGTTCGGTTTCACGTTCTGTCTACCGTGTGTGTTCACACGTCTGCGCCAGTGGAAGCCGCAAAGCCGTTGGAACACACGCGGTTGCTGGTTTGCCTCCCTTGTCTGTTCTGCACTTGTCGTTGGTTGCCTGTGTCTGTCTTGCCTGTTTGCATGCTTTGGATTCTCGCCTGCTCGCTCGGAGGCGGGGGGGGCGCCAGCGGAGAGGCAGGACACCGTCGAAGCACCTAAATCATTGGAACTTTAACTAACACAAACATCACACGCGCGAAAGAAGTAAGAACAATAATGAGAAGATGACAAAGTACAGAGTGGAACAAGTGGACGTTGCCCAAATAGTACCACTGTTACCCCTTACCCCGCCCCCTTCGCCATCGTCCTCCGCGTCTGACGCGACAGCACGGCATGGCGAGGCAGGGAAGAAGAGCGCCAGATGGTGCGCCCCGCATTCTCGTGGATCTTGGAGCCTTGGCGACCCAGAACCGTCACATGGGATAAAGGGAGAGCCCTCGGGTCACCAGCGAAGAGAGGGCCCAAGGCCCAGGGGGGCCCAGCGCTGGGAGATGTCCTACCTTCACATCCGCCTCCGAGCACAACTGAGACTGGACCTGGGGCCACCAGACCTGGGATTCCACCGTCCTCCACCTCGTCTTGCTGCTCCTCCTCCTCCTCCTCCTCCTCCTCCTCCTCCTCCTCCTCCTCCTCCTCCTCCTCCTCCTCCTCTCATCATCATCATCATCATCATCATCATCATCATCATCATCATCCGCCTCCTCCTCTTCTTTTCCTCCTCTTCTTCTTCTCCTCCTCCTCCTCCTCCTCCTCCTCCTCCTCCTCCTCCTCCTCCTCCCCCTCCCCCTCCTCCTCCTCCCCCACTCCTCCTCCTTAGAAGCAACTCCTCGTCGTACCATCTGACGCACCACTATGCCCGGCCAGACGTTTCGCTTCAGATCTCTTCACTGCTTATGGCATTGCAGCTGTAACTTACAACGGCTACGTGAAGGGCGAATCGCGTTCACAATGTAGCTCTCGCACCAGCGTCGCGCACATTCCTTGAAAACAGCCGACGGCCATACGGGAGGGCGAATATAGTTCAACATGTTGTTGTCGCGGCAGCGCCGCGCACAGTCTCCTCAGATCGTCAAAGAGCTACACGGATGGTAGCGGTTCCCTTCCAACGTGCGGCGCTTGTTCGGCATACCCATCAGTTTGCTTGCCAGAAGTGTAAGGATGCGGAACAGTTCTACGCATGGAGGGCGGCTCCTTCTTTTAATAACGGGAATATCGTTGGACACTCCTTTTGCACTTTACGATCATGCCTCCCGGCGCTTCCTAGAGCTGGAAGGATGCAGGGCGGCACGTGTTCAAAGCAGGGCTCGCGCCGGAACGGCAGGACCATCGGGGCGCTCACCCTTCCAGGAGGGCCATTGTGGAGACTCTGGGGGCCAGGGCTCTCGGGGGCAGGAGGGCGCAGCGCAGCGCCGTTGGCGCCTCCCGGCTGGCTCTGGTAGTACTCTTGCCGACGCTTGCCTCTGCGGGCCGTGCCGACCGAGGGCCGAGGCCCGGAGGGGCCTGGCTCTCATCATGCCAGTCCTTAGGTTCCTCCGTCTGCCCCTCGATGCGTCGCCGGTGGCAGCAGGGCCCTCGACAGAGACAGCTTGCGGCTGCCAGTGGATGCGGAAGCACAAAACTATGGGCATCGCCACCTGAAGCTCTCTCTGGAGCTCCACTGCGGGCCCCGAGATCAGACCCGCCCTCCTCCGGCGTGCGGGCGCCAGGGCGGTCTGTGCCGCCGAAGCCCGCGCCGCGCCGCGCCCGACGCGCGGCGAGGCGCACCACCGCTTCTGGGCGAGGAGCCCACGAGGGCTCAGCCCCCCCGGGGCCCCGCCAGGGAAGGGAAGGAAGCCTCCAGGGTCTGGAGGAAAAGGAACGGCGGGGACCCCGTTTGGAAACGACCGCGGGGCCAGCTAAGACGGGGGCCCTCTAGCGTTACCGCGCGGCCCCGCGGGGCCAGGTTCACAGGAGTCCGGAGTCCTCATGCCCCCTGGCCTCCAGGGGGGCGCACTCGATGGGGGAGTCGATCATCTCGTCGCAGTCCTGATGTTGGGTTGGTCGGGCAGGCTCGCTCTCTCCGAAGTAACGGTCGTAGTGGGTCACGTATTCGATGAGGCCGCCTATTTGTTGTTCGTCGTTGTGGCTGCTTCCGCGTGCTGCCATCAGGATTCGTGTAGTATCGCCGTCGCCGTCGCCGTCGCTGGTGTGTTGGAAGTGCTTGTTTGCGATAAAAGGAGTCGGTCATGGTGACAAGGTTGTGGCTCTTCAGGTGTTGTTCGTGTGGGGCGGATGATGTTCATCAAGCAGGCCGCGTCGTTGGCGATGCACGCGTACATAAGGAAGATGGCGTCACGTATCTTTGCGTTGTCATCCATGATGTTTGTTGAGTCGTGTCTGCTGGAGTCTCTTCTGCCCCACGGGTGTTGCTCGTCGCGCAGTCGTTTTCTGTTGTCGAGGTTCGGTATGGATTTCTTGTAGTCGATGGCGTCAATTGTTGCGTTCCGTATAGCGTCGTGGATGGCGTTGTTAGTGTGGTCGGGACTTCTGTCGTTGTTCGCCTGACTCGTGTGGTTCGCTATTGTAAGAAGTCGTACTCGTCGGTGTTGTAGGTTTGCTTGCTGCTCGATGCCGTTGACGATGCGCATAATGTCATCACTGGTGGCATTATGGTCGGTAATGAGCAGGGTTGTCGGCGTCCGATGTGGCCTGTCGTCGCATGCTTCCGATGTCTCACCGTCGATTGTTTCGAGCCGCGTGTAGCATAGGCGACGATCGCGTTCCTGGGCACCTTCCGTCTGTCCTCGTCGCTCGTTTAGTGCTTCATCTGCTTGCAGTGACAGAGGAACTGGTGCAGGAATCATCGTGGTGAGTTCGTCGTCCGCGCCTGTTCATAGTGCGAGTGGTGGTCCGTGGAGTTGAATGCAATGGCGTTTTGCGTAGTCTTCGGGTAGTCCGTTGCTCTTGTTGGTCCGCCGTATGTGCCGTATCTGTTCGGATATGTCGTCTGCTGCGTCGTCGTCGAGCCGCTTGCTGAACTGCATGGTGAGTGATGCACACTGTCGGCTGGCGCTCATGTGCTTGAACAATCGGTTGACCGCCCAGTAATCCATCATACAGACCTGGCATGTAGACCCGTGGATGTAGTTGATGATGTTTTCCTGTCGGCTGTGCTTCGCGCGCATGTGTTTTTGATAAGCTGACCTGCTGCGCAGGATTTGCACGCATTCGTAGCATAGGTACCTGCTGTCGTGTTGTGGAGCTTCGCTGCTAGGCGTCGGAATAGTGGTGTCGTTGCAGATGTCATTGATGCGTCGTCTCCAGGCAGCTGTGGCTGCTTTCTCTTTGTTGTACTCGATGGCTGTCTTGTAGGCGTGTGTAGTTATACTCTTGAATCTGGAGGGTTCGTCCTTTGCTATGCCTATCCAGTTGCGTGTGTCGTCGTGGTTGGGCGTGGTATGGTGCTTGCTAGTCTGCGCAGTGATGTGGTGGAGATCGTCTGCAATCGTACTGGACCATCTGCCGTTGTTTGCGATGTCGTAGTCTCTTAGTTCCGTCGGGCACGCAGTGGTGAGCCGCAGAATCTCTCGTAGCCTTGCTTGCCGTAGTCGTTGTGGGAGTATCGCGACGTTTGCCCTGCTGATGATCTCGATGTTGGTGATCTTCTCGCGCTGAGTTGTCTGGTGGTTGATGCCCAATGCCATCCTCGCAGCCGATGTGTAGGCAGTGGTGATCCTGTCCGTGCCGGTTTTTTGCAGGCATCCAGGTACCCGCGTTGCATAGTAGCCGTGGGTAGCCAAGAGCATTGAGGTAATGATTTTGGCGGTGGTCGTGATCTTGTCCTGCTTGAACACTGTCTTTCGGAGTGGTGTGGTAGCCTCCTTTAGAGCAAGTATTCGCGCTGCCGCTTCCTGGGAGAAGTCGTTCCGATCGTTCACCATTACGCCCACGACTTTGAGCGAGCGCGTGATAGCGACTGTCATCCCCATGTCCGTGTACTGCTGCTGGTCAATAAGCATTTGTCTCGCGATTATATTTCCATCCTTGATGTTGGCGGAGATGAGGAAGTTGGACTTGGTAGTGTTGATGGGGAGTCCTCGTGATAGTGTCGTTCGTATCAATAGCACCCACAAGGTTGTGACAGTGGAATCGATCGCGCTGCCGTCGGTGACCGTTGCCATAGCCTTCACGTCGTCGACGAATGACGTTGTCGTCATGTGCTGGTCCTCGGGCGTGATGCTGAATACTGGTGGGATGGCTGGTATTCTTACGGTGGCGTCAGCGTTGATGGCGTCTTCGTGGCACTCTTTGGTGACTGCTGACATCAGCGCGTTGAATGTGAAGTCCGCTATCGGTACTCCTGGTCGTGTCCCTAGCCTTGGTGCTGCGTAGTCGGAGTCGCGCTCTGTGAAGAACCATGTGTTGCGGTGGGCCTCGGTCAACACATCATGAGCAAGTGCTCGTTGTCGACATGGGTGCTGACGATGCCGTTGTTGAGCATGAGGGCCTGGATAGCTAGTTGCATGCATTGGGGGATGTCCATGTGGCTGATCAGGTTGTCGATGTCGTCGGAACTCATCTGCATGTCGTATACCAAGTTCGTGGCTACCTTGTGAAAAGCAGATGTCAGATCGATCATGATCATGATGAGGTCGGTTTCCTCCGCAGCTGCAAGGTTGAAAGTCAAGCGCATGATGAGGTGGTTTTAGTCCGTGCTGTAGCGGGTCCTGCCTCCCATCTGCGTGCCGAAGAAAAGCCCAGGTAGCAGGTCCTTCATGCACTGGCGTAGGTACCTGTAGTGGTGCTTGATGACTGTGTTGGCGACCGATATTGATCGGTGATGTTGTAGCATCTCTTCGGTACCTTTCCCTTTCCAGAAGCGTGTCATTCGCGATCCTTTGTGCGTCACTGCTTCTCGGATGAAGAGTGCACTCTTTGTAATGAGCGGATACATGTGGCGTGCCATCTGTCGTGGTGCCGCGTGGGCGAGGTCGTCGGTAGCTTCGTCAGGCCCTGCAGCGCGTCCGAATTTGGAACGCGCCAGTTGTTCTTCGAGCTCGTAGATGCCGGCGAAGTCGTCGATACTTGGAGCCGCGGTGTTGTCGCAGATGGCGTCGGTATTGTTGCATCGTGTTGAGATGTCGGTATTTATCATGAACGCTGCAGCTTTTACGTTGCCGAAGTGGTGAACGGCCTCGTTCTGCGTGGACGCAGCGTTTGTAATGATCTCGCCGTTGCTGTCCATCATCATAGGGAATGTCCGTGCCTCGCGGCGCTAACGCCCGCCGAAAAGTAGAAGCTTGCGTGCTCGCTTCCATCCGTGGTATGGCTCGTCGTTGTGCCTCGCTGCTGCTGCACGTGTCGCTTGCTGGTTGAGAAACTCGTCGTAGTCGTCGTTGACCAGTCGTGATGATGTTTTCCGAGTGTCGTTGTTCCAATCTCGTGCAGCGTCGAAGAAGCCGTTGTGGTCGTTTCTGTTGTTGTCGTGCTGAGCTTCCGCGGCGAGTCGTAGAAGTCCGTGGTAGCGTTGGTCGAGGTACTTTGTCGGTGAGCTTCTGGTCGGGCGTTCGATGATGCAGGCTATCTCCTTGGAGATCCTTCGGGTAACAGGGTGGCACTGTCGTCCGTGCTGCGCTGCTTTCCGCAGTAGTTCGGCGAGTCGACGTCGGTCGATGATGAAGGCGAAGGTCTGTTCAGAAATGTACTCCTGCAGCTTCTTGTGCTGGCTTTTGGGAAATGCTGCAGCGGCTGCCTCCATGATGCTGATTGCGAAATAGGCGCGCTGGTCTAGGCTGGTGCACCAGTCGGGGATCACTGTCGCATCGAGGATCTGCTTGAACTTGGTGATTGCCTTCTCGTCCGTCAGCCTTGTTCCGTCGATCTTTGGGAACAGCTTCCTGGTAGATATTTGCCAAGCGACTTGAGCGAGCATTGGAGTGTGAGTTTCTCGTGGTTGGTCTGCTCTGGCGTGCTTTTTAACCGTCTCTAGGTCAGACATCGTGGTGCACGTCGTCACGGCTTCATGCAGGCGTTCGCTTAGCATGGTGTAGTCGATGCGGTGTCCGTGTCCATGGGCGTCTTTCCAGGCGTGGTGGGTTTTGCAGTCTGATCTGTGGGTGCTGACGATGGGCATGTGTGCAGACGCTGCGAGTTCGTGTAGTCGATGTCCGTGTTCGTCTTGTTGCTGCTGTAGTCCTGCAGATCCAATCCATTGTGGCGTCGTAGATCCCACTCGGCCAATCGCGTCTACGAAGATTATGGACGGGTTGAACTTCGATACCTGCCTGGTGAAGTACTCCCAAAATTCGTTTCGTTATTTGGCGTTCTTCTTCTTGTGCGGAGCGCGTGCTACGCATACGATGTGGTCGAAGGCCTTCGCTTGGATCCGCGCGATAAGTTGCTGTGGCCTGGCTGCGATGACGTGGAAGTCCGATGGTTCGAAGAATAGTGGCCGTTTGTGTTGTTGCGTATGGTAGCGTAAGACTGGCCCACAATTCGCACCCGCAGTTATAGTTGCGGTGTGGGCTGCTGATCATGTGGTATCCGTTTCTGGTGGCTACTCGTCGCTCGTTCCTTCCTTCCTTGGATTCCGATGAGGTGGAATCCGCGACGCTGTAGCTGACGTCGGATGATCGGCCCACGCCACTCGTTGGTCAGTCTTCCTGTTCTGGTCATATGATTCTTAACGGTCGGCTCCGCTTCTCTGGCGCTTTCGACGTTGTATGTCATAATGTTGATCTTGATATCCGCTGAGATGTGGTTGGTTTCCGTCGGTGCTATCATGTACTCGAGCTTGGCGTCGCGCTGCGTGTTCTCGAAGATGAGGTTGTTGTCTTGCTGAGCTGGGTATGCGTGTATGTCTCGGATGTTCTTGTCCAGTACTTTCTCCCATTGGTAGTACTTGCTGGTAGTGGTAGCGAGTTGGAAGCTCCGCGGGATGCCGTTGGCGGGCTCGTCCTTCTCGTGCTTCTTCCGCTCGCGCTTTGATAGGCAGTCGGCAAGTTCGCTCCAGGGCATCCCTTCGTGGCTTGGCACGCGGTGGAGGTCGATGCCAGTAATAGCGGTGGCGCAGGCGAGGACGAGCTTGAGGTACATGGAGAGGTCGCGGTCTGCAGTCGAGGTAGCCGTGCCGTGGCATATGTCGATAACAGTCTTGCGGCATGTGAAGATGTTGACGCGTTGCAACTCGTTGGCCGCAATGATCCACATGAGTGTCTGCGTTAGCAGCTGTCTTTCTTCTTTATGTTGATGGACGCGTCCGTGTAGAAGTTCTTCGTATTGTGGCGGTCGTTGCCAGTGGGGGGAGTCGAGGGCGCACCGCGCCGCGGGGTGCAAGTCGTCGCCGTAGACGTGCTGGTATAGGATCGGGACTGGTGTCGCTTGGATTTGTGCCTTCAAGCTGCCGGCGTTGCTGTTGTCGCACTTGGTGTCGAACTGTCGATGGTGAATGTTGTATTGACGTGGTGGTTGTTGCTGGGGTCCTTCTTGGGCGGTTGCTTGTGGTGCGTCGCGGTGAGTCAAAGGTTGTATGGGTTGGCCATTGGTTGGTTTGACTCTGAATGGTTGCATAGCCCTGGTTGTGTTCGAGGTCGAGCTGCTGGCGTTGCCGTGTGGCTGAAGACCTCGATGGCGTCGTGGTTGTCGGAATGGTAGCATTGCGGTTCGCGTGTGTCGTGCTGGCTTGGAGTGGTGGTCGGCTCTTCTGTGCGATTGTCCACCGGTGCCCTGGGATGCTGTTAGGACTGCCGGCTTATCGGTCGAGGTGGGTGGAAGGTGCTGGACGTTAACGGTTTTGGGATTTCGTGGTTGATGATTGGTGGGTTGCGTAACGGCTTGTTGTGTGCGCTGGTTGTTGGTAGTTGGGCCGGGTGTTCCAGGTGGGTTGTTGACGTCGTCGTTGTCGTCGTCGGTGTCGGACATCGCGTCTGCAAGACCACTGAATCGGTTGTGCAAGGGTATCTGTAGTGATAGTTGTCGCTGCAACTGAAGTTGTCGTTGACGTCGTCGTGCGAGTCGTTGTTTCCGTTGGAGTTGTCGTGATCTTGCTTCGGCGAGTCGGACCTCGATCTTCACGTCGCGGTCGCTATCCTCGTCGTCGCGATCGTTGCATCGTGGCTTGTCGTTGTGCAGGTCGTTAAGAAGTCTCCTCGATGTTGTCGAAGTCGTTCCAAGGAACGGCTTGTTGTGATCTCCGTGGTGACGAATTCCAGAAATGTTGCGCCTCTAAGCCAAAATGGCTAGTCGCCATGCGGTTGCTGTGTGCAGGAGGTCGGTCGGGTCGCGGTGGGGCCTCGAAATCAGACCTGACCTCCTCCTCCTCCTCCTCCTCCTCCTCCTCCTCCTCCTCCTCCTCCTCCTCCTCCTCCTCCTCCTCCTCCTCCTCTCCCTCCTCATCCTCCTCCTCCTCCTCCTGCTCCCGCTCCTCCTCCTCTCTTCCTTCCTCCGCAATTAGATAATATGAATACTACTCTCCTCTCTCCCCTGGTGGCGTCTGGAGAATGGCCGGCCCCCCTCCGCGTATTGGTTTTTTACACAGGATTGCCGGCAAACGGGTTTTCGCTTAGGTGTTTTTCCAAAATGTTGCTCTCGCTGAAGCGCTGGCCTCATTTTCGGGCTACCGCGCGTTCCGAATCGTGCTCCCGCTGCAGCGCTGGCGTCGTTTCCGCGCTTCCGCTCGTTCCGAATCGTGCTACCGCTGTAGCGCTGGCGTCATCATGTCTAGCGCCATGCCACGGCACACGGCATGGTTTTCGGTTCTTTCAAAATAGGCCCCAAAATTTAGAAAATGCCCCCACGAGCAAACCATCGGAAGTGATTACACATTCGGTGTCGAGTCATCGGTTTTGGAGGCCGCAGAAGCCCCCCCCCTCTTCCCCCCCCCCTTTTGGGCGTCGCCACGCCATGCTATGTCAGGCTACGCGTCCTCATTTCCGTGCTTCCGCGCTTGGGTTTTTGTTCAAAATGCGGCTCTCGCTGGAGCGCTGGCCTCATTTTCGGGCTACCGCTCGTTCCAATCGTGTTCCCGCTGCAGCGTTGGCGTCAGCGCCATGCCATGGCATGCGCGTCAGTCCTTCCAAATGGCCCCAATATTTAGAAAATGGCCCCCCGAAAATTATCCTGGCGAAGGACCCAACCATATGCAAACGTGAATACCGCAGGGCAGGTGGGACGAAGCAAGAGGAATTCTCTATGGGGCCAGGAACCGTGTGAGGGCTGCGCCACAACGGGGCGGGGCCGCCATGCTAACCCGGCCACCGGGGCCTTCGGGGGAGCTCCCCATGGGGCCACGAACCGTGTGAGGGCTGCGCCACAATGGGGCGGGGCCGCCATGCGAACCCTGCCATTGGGGCCTTCGCTGGAGCTCCCTATGGGGCCACGAACCGTGTGAGGGGTGCGCCAAAATGGGGCGGGGCCGCCATGCGAACCCTGCCACTGGCGCCCTCGGTGGAGCTCCTTATGAGGCCACGAACCGTGTGAGGGGTGTGCCGAAATGAGGCGGGGCCGCCATGCGAACCCTGCCACTGGGGCCCTCGGTGGAACTCCCCATGGGGCCACGAACCGTGTGAGGGGTTGGGGCGGGGCCGCCATGCGAACGCTGCCGCTGGGGCCTTCGGTGGAGCTCCCTATGGGGTCACGAACCGTGTGAGGGCTGCGCCACAACGGGGCGGGGCCGCCATGCGAACCCTGCCACTGGGGCCTTCGCTGGAGCTCCCTATGGGGCCACGACCGTGTGAGGGGTGCGCCAAAATGAGGCGGGGCCGCCATGCGAACCCTGCCACTGGGGCCTTCGGTGGAGCTCCCTATGGGGCCGCGAACCGTGTGAAGGGTGCGCCAAAATGGGGCGGGGCCGCCATGCGAACGCTGCCGCTGGGGCCTTCGGTGGAGCTCCCTATGGGGCCACGAACCGTGTGAGGGGTGCGCCAAAATGAGGCGGGGCCGCCATGCGAACGCTGCCGCTGGGGCCTTCGGTGGAGCTCCCTATGGGGTCACGAACCGTGTGAGGGCTGCGCCACAACGGGGCGGGGCCGCCATGCGAACCTTGCCACTGGGGCCTTCGGTGGAGCTCCCTATGGGGCCACGAACCGTGTGAGGGGTGCGCCAAAATGGGGCGGGGCCGCCATGCGAACGCTGCCACTGGGGCCTTCGCTGGAGCTCCCTATGGGGCCACGAACCGTGTGAGGGGTGTACCGAAATGAGGCGGTGCCGCCATGCGAACGCTGCCACTGGGGCCCTCGGTGGAGCTCCCCATGGGGCCACGAACCGTGTGAGGGGTTGGGGCGGGGCCGCCATGCGAACCTTGCCACTGGGGCATTCGGTGGAGCTCCCTATGGGGCCACGAACCGTGTGAGGGGTGCGCCAAAATGGTGCGGGGCCGCCATGCGAACCTTGCCACTGGGGCCTTCGCTGGAGCTCCCTATGGGGCCACGAACCGTGTGAGGGGTGCGCCAAAATGAGGCGGGGCCGCCATGCGAACCCTGCCACTGGGGCCTTCGGTGGAGCTCCCTATGGGGTCACGAACCGTGTGCGGGGTGCGCGAAAATGGGGCGGGGCCGCCATGCGAACGCTGCCGCTGGGGCATTCGGTGGAGCTCCCTATGGGGCCACGAACCGTGTGAGGGGTGTGCCGAAATGGGGCGGGGCCGCCATGCGAACGCTGCCACTGGCGCCTTCGGTGGAGCTGCTTATGGGGCCACGAAACGCTGTACTGGGTGGGTTAAACGCAGGGAGGAGGGAGGAGTGACGGGAGGGGGCAGGAGGGGGTGGGGGGAGGAGGGGGAGGAGGAGAGGAGAGGAGGAACGCGGGGCGACGTCTCTTCAAAACGAGGACCCAACACCACAGGATGGTTGGGAAATAACATCGGAAGTGATTACAATTTTGTGCCGAATTTGATTTTTGGGGTCGCGTAAGCCCCGCACTCTGGGGCGTCGCCACGCCATGCCATGTCAGGCTACGCGTCCTCATTTCCACGCTTCCGCGCTTGGTTTTTCTTCAAAATGCTGGTCTCGCTGAAGCGCTGGCCTCATTTTCGGGCTACCGCTCGTTCCGAATCGTGCTCCCGCTGCAGCGCTGGCGTCGTTTCCGCGCTTCCGCTCGTTCCGAATCGTGCTCCCGCTGCAGCGCTGGCATCATTATTTCCAATGCCATGCCACGGCATGGTTTCGGCCCTTCCAAATAGGCCCAAAAATTTAGAAAATGCCCCCCCCCCCCCGAAAAAAGCATCGGAAGTGATTACACTTTCGGTATCGATTCGCTGATTGCTTGGGCCGCGGAAGCCCCTATGCCACCCCATGCTATGTCATGATGCGCGTTAATCTTCAACACCATGCTATGCCATGTAATGCTATGCCATGCTACGACATCCGATTGTGCGAATAGAGAGGAGATCTACGCCATGGTAAGGGATGGGAAGAAGGTGTAGGACGTCTGATATGACGCGAGCGCAGCTAGCTTGTCCTCCTCCCTTCCTTCGCCTCCTCCTCCTCTTCCTCCTCCTCGGACCTACGCGGAGAAGGGCGCCTTCAGAGAGGCATGAAGCAGGGGTGGTACTGCGCTGAAGGGTTCGCTGCGCCTTGATGCGAGGGTGCGGGGAGCCGGTCAAAAGTGCCGCCGTTCTTTCGTTTCTGAGGAGCTCTAGCCCACAGCGAGCCGCGGGGCCCTCCCGAGGGCCCAGGATGGGGGGCGTTTGCGCCGCCAGCGGAGCGACCACGCGGACGCAGGCTCATTCCAGAACGTCGGCCAAGGGCTTCATCCTCACTCACGCGCGACGCAAGGAATAACCGCCATGCGCTTCTCGGCCTCCGCAAAGAGGCGGGCGCACATCTGCGGCCAAACGCTGAGAGTCTCCAGAGCCGCGCGTCTCCGCGCCGCCGCAGCTGTCGCTCGGATCGGGGGGATGGGAGGAGCACCAAAGGCCTGCAGGTCCAACCGCACAGGGAACGGGAACCACAGGCCGGGGGCCTGGAGGAGGCGGGCGAGGGCATGAGGCTCGTCAGCAACCTCTTGTCGAGGGAGCGGCAAGAGCTGGCACCTGTACGAGGGCGTGCCCACCGCTCTCTCCGATTGTAAGCGGGCAGAGGCGCTCGAGCCAGCGGCCGAGCGTGCGGTCGCGGCCGTCCGGCGGCGCCACTCCTGAAGGGGTCGTGCGTCGTGCCCACTGGGCTCCCTCGGGAGCCCCAGGTCCCAGCTCGAAGCCGGCAGGCAACTGCCGCCACGCCAGGAGAGAGGCGGTCCCAGGGAGGCACAGGGCTTGATAACACGACGCGAAGATCGGGACAAAATCGGATCGGGATAACTCGAAATCTCTGAGAATCGGCGGGTTTGGAGGATGTATTGGGCGCCGCGGCCGCTCCAGAGCGTTCCGGAACGCTCTGAGAGCGCTCCGGAACGCTCTGGAGCGATTTATCCCGATCCTAGCCCTGTTTTACTTAAGGCCGAGATTCGCGATCTCACGAACGACCCGCAACACCCTCGCGAGCACCACGCGTCCGGTGGATCCCCAGACCACAGCCTACAAATCGTCAGCGCACCACCGGCCGATCCCCCAGTCGCGCTGCTCAAGATGAATTTTCCCGGTCTCGAGCGGGGCGGTCGGAGCACCCCGCATACAAGCTGCCGCTGAGAGGATCCCCCTGCATTACACCACTCCTGACCTTAGAAAGCGACGACCGAGCGGCATCGGCGCTCAACACCTCCGCTTGCGAGTAGATACCGTCTACAGCATCAGACAGGCCAAGTCTAAAACGGCTCGGACCCACGAGTGAGCAACGGAGGGAAAAGCCTAAAGCGAGAATCATTGGGGTCGAACTGTCCTGGTCGCGTCCCTCTGGGTCGACTGGGTGCAAGCTGGCAATGCCGACCCAGCCGTCGAGCGCTGCAAGGGCATCGAGAAATACTGTGTCTCTAGTGCAAGCCCGCTGCGAGCCAGCGACAGCGACTGCTGCGGCTCGAGGCAACTGCGGTTGATGACTGAAGAGGCCGCATCCGGGCCTGTCGATTTCGGCGCAAGCGGCCGCGTGCACGCCGGGGCGCGCGCCAAGCCCGCGCCCGGCGGAGCGTCATCCTCCGGGTCCGTGCCCTTCGGGAGCAGGACGCTCACCGCGTGGCTGAAGTTCGGCCGCATCGGGAGCCCCGAGCGGAGCCACTCGCACGCCTCGAGCAGCGCCCCCTGGGCCGCGGCACACGGCAGTCCTCGCGCGCGCGGGGAGGCCGTCAAACCCCAAAACCGCGGGGCGTTCCCGCTGCGGCGCGCCCCTCGATGTCTGAGAGGTTCGGAGGCGGGACCTTCGACCAGTCCACGCTTGGCGGAGCGCACCGCTGGAGGTATCTAGCCTGCAGCGCGGCGCCCCGTGCTTCGGCCGCTGGCCCAGCGGGGGCGGCTCGTTGCGCCGCCGCCGCCGGCGCCACGCGCAGTTCAGCTCCCAGAGCTGCGCCCGTCTCCTGAGCGCCTTGGCTTGGCGCTGCAGTCGCCGCCTCCGCCTCCAGTGCTCCTCTGACTCGGCTTCGGCGGCCTCGGTGGTGCGGCGTCTCCTGCATGCCAGGGCTCGCCGCTGAGCGCAGTTGTGGCGCTGCTGGAGCCCGCCAGAGGCCAGGAGGGCCACCGTTCGCCCCGCCTCGTCCACTCGCGGCTTGGCCACTGGCTTAACCTGGGGGTGGAAGAGCTGCAGCGCGTGGTTTGGGCGGATCTTCGGGAGATGCTCAGCGTTTCTCCCATTTTTGGCGGATGGCAGCCGTTCGCACCTGGACGGGCGGGTGGGTCTGCCCGTGAGGTCGATGAGCTGCGGCGGGTGTGCGACACCCGTTTTCGCAACCCTGACCCCCGATGCATCATGGGCTGCGATGCCCCAGACTCTCGCGCACTACGCGGTGCCCTGAATTCCTTCCCCGGGCAACCCTGGCTGCTGGCACGCCGTTGCCGCCTTTGGTGCTTCAATTGTTGGTCACCTGTCCTTGCGGCTGCGGTTTGTCGCTAGTCTT
>CAUYUJ010002658.1:92500-100000 GCA_963575745.1 Prorocentrum cordatum
AACGGCCGTTGGGACAACCCCGCGAGCCGCTGTGGCGCGAGAGCAAGCCGTTGGGACAACCCCGCAGGCAACGAGTTAGTCGCGGCCGCGCTCAGGCGGGAGGCAGCACGAAGTTCAGCTCTGCCGCGAGCTGCTCCGCTTCAGCCTTGGAGTCCACCGCTCTCTTGTCGAACTCCTCGAGCGACCTGTGACTAGGGAGGGGGCTCCCGCCTGAGACTTCCTCGCAATTCATTCACAGACGCGTGAGGAACGCCTCGTGATGTGACCTTTTGGGGTGCTCACATTTTATGCTTGGTAGAGGCTCCAGAGGAGCCGACAAGTGACGACAGCTACAGGCGTCCGATGACCCGCTCGGATTATTAACATGAAGTGCGGACCCCATAAAGATGGGGCTGTCGCTTGAGATTTCTTCGCAATTCACTCACAGACGAAGTTCGCACCTGAGAATCTTCCATGCTCATCTCCAGAGGAGCCGAAAAGCGACGACGCTTACAGGGTTCCGATGGCCCGGTCGGATTGCCAACATGAAGCGCGTACCCCGTAGGAGGGGGGGTTCTCGCCTGAGACCTGTTCGCAATTAACACACCGACGAAGTTCCCTCGTGAGACTTCCTCCACATTCAGTCCAGAGGGGCCGAAAGGTGACGACAGCCACAGGGTTCCGATGATTCGTTCGGATTACCAAAATGCACAGCGGACCCCATAAGGAAGGGGGCTCCCGCTTGAGACTTCCTCGCAATTCACTCACAGACGGAGCTCCCGCCTGAGAGTTCCTCCATATCCAGTCCAGAGGAGCCGAAAAGCGACGACAGTTACCAGGCGCTCAATGACCCGTTCGGACTACCAGCATGAAGTGCGGACCCCATCGCGAATGTGTGACGTTAGTGATGGTAACTGTTATTGACGGTGAGTGGTGATTAATTCATGACGATGGTGGATAATGATGATGAGGTGGAAAAGAGGGTTTGTGTGTGAGTGTGTGCGAAAGTGTGATGATGACTATGAATCAGAGAGTGTGTGTGTGTGCGTGTGCTGACGATGGTGGTACTGATGATGATGATGATGATGATGATAATGATGATGATGATACGATAACGATTGCCATGGTGATGGTGACGAGGTGGAAGAGAGGGGGGAAGGGGGGAGGTGATCTTGCGCGGAGGAATGCAGAGAAAACAAGAACCCCACTCAGGACGTGGGGAACAAAACAACCACAAAAAACGGGCGCGGCTTGTACAAGCCGCCAGATGCCTGAATCATCGTTTCCCCGCCCCTCCCCTCCGCTCCCCCTCGTGGAGGAAAGCGGACGCGGGAGGGGGACCGCAGCCCCCCCTGGGCACATTTGCGAGGCGAACCGGAGCCTGCTGGACCGCCACCCGCTGCAAGCCGCACGGCAGGGAGAGGAGGGGGGCGCGGTTCGGAGGCCAGCCTGTCGACGGCGGCGCCGACGATGGAGACGACGCCGACGGCGGCGCCGACGACGCCAGCGGCGCCAGCACCAGTGCCGACGGCGGTGCCGACGCCGTTGACGCCGCCGACGGTGCTGACGCCGCCGGCGGCGACGACGATGCCGCCGACGACGACAACAACGGTGCCGACGACGACCACGACGACGACGACGACGACGACGACGACGACGACGACGACGACGACGACGACGACACCAACAGCGGCGCCGACGGCGACAACGGCGGCGCGGTCGCCGCCGCCGTCGTCCACAAAGCTCCGTCGTACTACTTTTAATGCACGGGTCACGGAGGTTACGACCCTGTCCCCAGGGCCGGCTTCTCATCCCGAGCCGTTTTTCCCCGGGTTCCAGAGCCTTGGGGAGGCCCTTGGACCCTGGAAGCCGAACGCGGCCAAAAAGGTACGTAGCCCTGATGTTGTTCAAGACGTTGGACATGGGTCGTCGTCCTCGTCGTCGGCGTTGGCGTCGTCGCTGCCGCCGCCGCCCACCAGGGCTCCTGCGGCCACAGCACCCGGGCAAACAGCTGGGTGTGCGCGTGCGGTCCCGCGCCCGTCGCGCGCCGTGGCCCTCGTGCGGGACTGGAGCGCTGGGCCTCCGCCGTCGCACTGGGCGCAGGCACCCCGACCCAGGGCTCGTTTCGATTCCTCCGATTCGATTCGATTCGAGTTCGATGGATTCGAATTCCGATTCGATTCGATGTGGGATGCCGATTTGGGCTCCGATTTCTCAATGAGGCCTCACTACTCTGCCGATTTCAGCCGATTCGACTCCTCCCGACTTGGTTGCCGATTTCCGCCGATCCGATTAATTTCGATCGCAGATTCGACTTGTCGATTCGACTCTGGGCTCTCCTGCCGACCAGGCCAATCGAGACGACGGCATCCCTCCCCGGCGAACTTTGTTTTTGGGGGGGGCCTCGCTGAGGCTTCTGGTCACCACGACCGATTCCGCCTCGCAGAGCGGGCCGTGATGGACCCCGGGAGGGATTTCGGGATTGGTTTTGAGAGGATATGGGCCAGACGGGAAAGCCGCCGTTGTCTGAATTGGTTTTCCTCCCAGATGTTTTGCCTACAGAGTGCCAGGCACTCCCGCGCCGAAGCATCCGCGTCCACCGCGCACGCTGGCCGCGCGCGTCGGATCAGCAGTAATGGTCGGACGACAATTGGGGCGTGTGGCAGACGCCTGGAGAGAAGTGATCTTGCAGCCATTCTACGTGCAAGAGAAACAAAGAATGATTGGATGATTGCAAACATTGTGGTACTCCTCGCCTCGTTTACCTTGGTCAGTCTAGTCTGTGTCATTCTCGTAGTCCCTTCGCTCTCGGTGATGGATGGCCGCCTTTGGGAGATGGCTCGGCAAGCCCACTTCTGCAGCCAGGACTTCAGCGGGCATGCAAGCCCCGGTTCCACCAGTCTCTCAGCAGCGTGTGCTGGATCAGCAAAGTGCCGCTTCGATTCCGCATGCGTCGTTGCTTTCCTTGCAGGCTTTCACTTGCATGCCGTGGTCATGCGTTTCTGGTGTGGAGTTGCAGATAGGTTTGGAAGTTCGGCTGCCACAGAACGCTCTATTTCGACGCAGCATTGCTCCATTGGCAACTCTGACTTCTGCTTGTCAACAGTGTCGGGGGGAGGTCGTCACTGGACTGAGCCCGCCAAGCGTTCTCGGGGGCAAGTTGGAGCAGAAGGAGACTGCTCGAGAGGTGGAGGAGAGGTGAAAAAGAGTGAGAGGGGGAGAGAGAAAGAGTGAGTGAATGAGACTCGTTGACACTTCTGCGAGTGTCCCTCATGTGCTGGGGTTGACTGCAAGAGCTCTTCCAGCTGCATTGCCTCAAACCTCTGGCACTTCAAGCAGCACACAGTGACTGGCGTTAAACAGCCAGACAGGCGCTCCTTCCGCTCCTACTCTTGTTCCTCCTACAGTAAGGTAAATAGTGTTGGTAGTGAGTTGTTTGATCGCATTTTAACCTATCGGGAAAAGCACGCGCGCACGCGCACGCGCACGCGCATGTGACACACTCAGGCTCGGGCTCGGGCTCGGAATCGGGATCGGTCTCAAAAACGCGTTCGGTCTCGGGGTCGGGGTCGAGCTCGCGCTCGCGGGTCGCGCTCGGGCCTCTGCTCGCGACCGAGCTTGCTCGCGCGTGCGCGCGCACACACGCACGCACGCACTCGGAGGCGCAGACGCACGAGCACGAGCACGCACACGCGCACGCACGCACGGAAACGCATAAGCGCGCGCACGCGCACGCGCACGCGCTCAGGGCTCGCCCAGGCAAGCGCGCACGCGCACGCCCTCGTTTGGAAGCGAGGCGTGACCGCAATTCTAAGACCTCCAGCCATGGGCCCCGTCGCATCCCCTTTCCCCCGCCCTTCCTCCTCCTCCTCCTCCTCCTCCTCCTCCTCCTCATCATCATCATCATCATCACCCTCATCCTCCTCCTCCTCATCATCATCATCAACATCATCATCATCATCCTCATCATCATCCTCCTCATCCTCATCCTCCTCCTTCTCATCCTCCTCCTCCTCATCATCATCATCCTCCTCCTCCTCCTCATCCTCCTCATCCTCATCATCCTCCTCCTCATCCTACTCCTCCTACTCCTCCTCCTTTTCCGCCTCCTCCTCATCCTCCTTCTCTTCCTCCTCCTCCTCCTCCTCATCATCATCATCATTATCATCTTCATCCTCATCCTCATCCTCATCCTCCCTCCCCTCCCCTCGCCCTGCCCGGGTGAGGTTCCAGCGCCCAATTTTTACAAGGGGAATTGGCTCCAGCAGCTTATCCCGACAAGAAGGGGGGTCCAGCACCCAACGCTTACGAAGGGCAGTAGTTCCAGCAGCCCGCGGCGCGGGTTCCAGCACCCAACTCTGACGAGGTAACGTCGCTCCGGCAGATGATGCCGGCAAGAAGGGTGGGTTGTCGTCTGAAAGGGCAGCTATGGCGACCCGCGACCCAGCCACGAACCCACCCTCAGCCCGTCTAACATTTCACCAACCAAATATTCACCTAGCTGTACTCTTCATCCCATCCCCCTCCCGTTCCGCCTGCTCCTCCTCCCTCTTCTCCTCCACACTCGGGGCTCGTTTACGCTTTTCATGTGTCCGCATTCCAGGGAAGACAGGAGTTCATTGGCTCCTCCTCTTCTCGAGAAAGCGCAAGCATGGATTAGCGATGCGTGGATTAGCGACGGGTGCCGCTTCCGTAGAGAATCGGCGCTTTCCGTCGCAAAATCGGGCGGAATTGGCCTCACGTTTCTGGAGGTACCTTCCCCGATCTGTGGATCTGGCGCCCATGCGCCAGATCCACGGATCCTTAATCCATGTTCAGCGCGCGCCCGGCATTATTCCGCCCTCACCTTCTTGTTAGAGACGTCTGGAGGTCGTCTTGTGACGCTTCGGAGGGCCCCCTGAGGCCCACCTTGAGGCCCTCTTGGGCGTCTTGGGCATCTCCGGGGGGGCCCTTTTATGCCGTCCTGGGCCCGCTTGGGGGGCGTTTTGCCTTGGTTTCAGTAGCTCTTAGTACGGACGTGAGGCCGCCCTGGTTTGTCCTGTGCCTATCCAGGGGCTATCTGCGACATGTCGGGCCTCTCTTGCGGTATGCGTCTGTGGCGTGGCCATGTTGGCTTATCTTGTGGTTGTGTTCGGCCCTCTGGGGCTTGTTTGGGGCTTTCAGGAGCCTCGATCCAACGCGGAGAGCGGAATCACTCAAACGGCAGGACACAATATGGTTAGTCCAGCTCAGCCCAGCCCACTCCTGATCAACCCAGACATGTCCAGGTTTACCCTGCTCAGTACAGCTCAGTCCTGTCAAGTCTAGCTGAGTCGTGCTCTGCCCCTCTAGTCCAGCTCAACCCAATTCAGTCCAGCTCAGCCCAGCTTAGTCCAGCTCAGCTCAGTTCAGCCGAGGCCCTTCCAGCTCAGCACAGCTAAGCCCAACTCCATGGGGACTGGCCAAGTTCACCCAAAATCAGCGACGCTTTGTCGATGTGAAAGCTTGAAAGACGGTGCTTGCCATTGTTTTTCAACGTTGAAGTTAAAGTTGCTTCTTGACCAGATTACATGCGGCACCCAGCCCGGTTTAGCCCCGCTCAACTGAGCCCAGTTTAGTCAATTCGAGTGAAGTCCAGGTCAGTCAAGACCAGCACAACTGGGTTGAGCGCATCCTATCTTAGTCCACCTCAGCCCAGCTCATCTTAGATTAGCCCTGATCCGTCGGGTTCGCTGCAGATCAGCGAAGTCCTGCACAGCATGGCACAGCTCAGTCGCGTTCAGCCCAATTCCGTCCAGTTCCGCATAGCTCAGTCCATATCAGCACAACTCTGCTCAACTCAGTCCAGCATGCAGTTCAGTCCCGCTCAAGCCGAGCCTTCTGGGTGGGGCAAGCAATAGGACAGTGGCAGAAATCACATTCGCTGATAATCCCAAGTAGTCGGTACGTTTGAATATTGGTTTTTGTGTAGATCTGATTGCATAATAGATGTTGGCGGTTGTACTCTGGAGCGTTGCGAAAGTATCTTCGTCACTTGTGTGCAGTGGCGCGTGCGTTGTGAGCTGACGCGAAGACAGACCGAGATTGACAAGTTCTGCCCTGCGGAAGTACCCGTTGCGCCGACCCAGCCACATGTTGCACGAGCTTTATTCGCCAAACACGCAAAGATCAGAAAAAAAAACCTGATGGCACCGATGTTGGCGCAACAACGTCCCATTGCAATGGGAATCATGACTTGCTGTTTGAAGTCTGCGTTACTGCGTTTCCCCGTGCGCACCGCGATGCTGAGTCGGGGCGCGTGTTGACTACATCCGCCTGATAGCCCATTAGTTGTTGGTCTAGCATGTTTTGCAGCACATTGTCGGGAGTGACAGGTTCAGAAGTCTGAGGATACCAAGGCGGTGCTGGAGAAGAGTAAAGCCGAGGAGGCCAAGAAGGCCGCAGACAAGAGGAAGGCCGAGGAGGCTAAGAAGGCTGCGGAGGCCAAGAAGGCGGAGGAGGCCAGGAAGGCAGAGGAGACCAAGAAGGCGGAGGAGGCCAAGAAGGCGGAGGAGGCGAGGAAGGCAGCAGAGGCCAAAAAGGCAGAAGAGGGCCGGAAAACGGAGGAGGACAAGAAGGCAGAGGAGGCCAAGAAGGCAGAGGAGGCCAAGAAGGCCGAAGAGGCCAAGAAGGCGGACGAGGCCAAGAAGGCAGAGGAGGCCAAGAAGGCGGAGGAGGCCAAGAAGGCAGAGGAGGCCAGGAAGGCGGATGAGGCCAAGAAGGCAGAGGAGGCTAAAAAGGCGGAGGAAGCCAAGAAGGCCGAGGAGGCCAGGAAGGCAGAGGAGGCCAGGAAGGCGGAGGAGGCCAAGAAGGCAGAGGAGGCCAGGAAGGCAGAGGAGGCCAAGAAGGCAGAGGAGGCCAAGAAGGCAGAGGAGGCCAAGAAGGCAGAGGAGGCCAAGAAGGCAGAGGAGGCCAGGAAAGCAGAGGAGGCCAGGAAGGCAGCAGAGGCCAAGAAGGCGGAGGAAGCGAGGCGAGCAGAGGAAGCTAAGAAGGCAGAGGAGGCCAGGAATGCAGAGTTGGCCAAGAAGGCAGAGGAGACCCGAAAGGCTGAGGAAGCCAGGAAGGCTCAGGAAGCCAAGATGGCAGAGGAGGCCAAGAAAGCAGAGGATGTCAGGAAGGCGGAGGAGGCCAAGATGGCAGAGTTGGCAAAGAAGGCAGAAGAGGCGAAGAAGGCGGAGGAGGCCAGGAAGGCAGAGGAGGCCAGGAAGGCCGCAGAGGCCAAGAAGGCAGAGGAGGCCAGGAAGGCAGAGGAGGCGAGGAAGGCAGAGGAGGCTAGAAAGGCTGAAGAAATCAGGAAGGCCGAGGAGGCCAGGAAGGCAGAGGAGGCCAAAAAGGCAGAGGAGGCTAAGATGGCAGAGTTGGCAAAGAAGGCAGCGGAGGCAAAGACAGCAGAGGAGGCTAAAAAAGCAGAGGAGGCCAGAAAGGCGCAGGAGGCCAAGATGGCAGAGGAGGCCAAGAAGGCAGAGGAGGCCAAGAAGGCGGAGGAGGCCAAGAAGGCCGCGG
>CAUYUJ010002658.1:105000-137923 GCA_963575745.1 Prorocentrum cordatum
TGGTACTTGCTCACCGACGGGTTCGGCCAGCGGATGCACGAGCAGGTGACGGTCGGCCTGAACGATCGGTGCGTCACCGACGGGCGCTCGGGGCTCCTCATCCGCGATGGGGAGACCGTGCCGGTGTCGGCGCAGCTGCCGCCGCGTGCCGGTGACGACGACGTGAGGACGCTGCCGGTGCAGTACAACCCTCGCGGTGAGAGGACACGCTCGTTCCAGAGCGCGCGGGGTGCCTTCACGGAGGAGACCTTCGACGACTTTCCTGTCCGCGGCCCGCGGACGACAGGCTGGCTGATGGAGGCGTTCCACAAGGGGGGCCAGAGCCCTGTGGCGCGCCACCACTGGTGGCGGCAGATGCTGGGGGCGACGACGGCGGACCCGGGGATTGATAACCACCTCTTCCTCTCGGAGCTTTTCGAGCTCGGCGGACAGTACGACCAGCTGAATCTGCCGAACAGCGCCGCCTTCGAGGCGATCTCCCGTCGCTATCAGCTGTGGGAGGAGCGCTACGCTGAGAAACTGAAGCAGGTGACTGAGGGGCCCGGAGCCGCCGCCGGAGTGGCCGCTGAGAGGCACCTCTTCCTTGGGGTCACGTCGGGCAGCGCAGCTCTGGTCTCGCCCAGCCTGGCCGAGTACGCGGCAGAGAAGATGGAGCAGGAGAGCAAGATCTTGAAGGAGCGCCGCAAGGGTCGCCAGGAGCGCAATCTGGCCGCGCTGGCGCCTTCGGGCCCCGGCAGCGGCGGCGGCGGCGGCGGCGGCGCAGGGGGCGCTGCTGCCATCGAGGGTCAGGACAAAAAGAAGAAGCCGCCCAAGAAGCAGAAGGCCGAGGAGGGCTGATTGCTCGTGGGCATCGTCATCCGGTCGCCTTGCACGTGACGCCCCACCGCGTGCGAGGCAAGTTTTTCGAGGGAGGCCATCGGCAAGGCCATGGCTTTACAGTCACATCGCGATGTGTTCCCCCTTCCCTGCGCTGGTCCGCCGCCTGGCCTGTGCTCCACGGGCCCTTCTGCGCGGTGGCTGCAGGAAGGGATTCGAGCGCTTAACTCGATCGGGGGTCGTGGTCAGACGACGCCTGCGCAGCCGACTACAATTTTGCAGGCTCACGCCTTGTCTCGACTCGCTAGCATGCATGCCGCAATTCCTGAGCAGCCGAGTGATATGACCGCCCAGAGTGCCGTCAAAAGCACCGTGGGAACCGACCCTGGTGATGGTGAGGACCTGACCAGCGGGAGCCACGCACTTTACCAACGAGGCAAGGTCTCATTGCCTCGCGTTGCCACCGGGGTGACACGTCTCGAGGATGTGCTTCCCGCCTCGGATCGCTCTCTGTTGGTAGGGGAATCCACTGGGCTTCTGACTAGTGCCGCTCTTGCTGACAACAGTTCTGCTGGGAAATTGGCCTTCGACCCCAGACTTGCAAAGGGCAAGAAGGCTTACGGTCGTTTTTGAGTGACCTCCTGTCTCGCCAGATGCTGGAGGTAGGGGAGTCTACGAAGATGGTCACCCCCTTTTTTGTAAGAAAGAATGACGTTGCCTTGCGTCTCATATTTGATACGCGTGATGCTAATACCTCGTTTTCCCCCCCCCCTCTGTACACCTCTCTTGCTGCCGCTCAGGCGCTCAGCTCCTTGGAAATCCCATCTGGGACTGGTCTGCATTGTGCTCAGGGAGATGTCACGTGCTGTTTTTTTATCAGTTTCTGCTACCAGACCGTCTGCGAAGCTGGTTTGGGCTTCCCCCGGTGCACTGGTCCGACCTTCCTGTTCGGGTAAGGCACGTCCTGGGCCCGCCCGATCCCTCGGGGTTGGTCAGGTTCAGGCTCCGTGTTGTACCTATGGGTTGGTCGTGGGCAGTGCACTTCGCCCAGTCTGCGATGAAGAACCTGCTGGCCCCCGCCGTCCCCACGGATCCCTTCTTGGCCCAGCACAGACCCCTGGACCCCCTCACCCAGCAAGGCGCCGTCAGTGCAATTTACGTGGACAACTTTGCGTCTCTCTCGCTCTCGGCCACACGCTCGAGTGATGGGCTTGCGAAAATGTTGTCTGCTGTGAAAAGTGCCGGTCTCGACGCTGACGCGGAGCCCGACGGCGCCCCTTTTCTTGGGTATTGCTTGGGTGGTTCGGGGTCGTCTTGGGTACCTTCCGGGCGTAAGTTTTGGAGGATTTCCTTGGCTTTGAAGGCGGTCTTTCAGGGTCGGGTTCGTCGGACTGGACGTCAGATCGCTCGTCTGGTAGGCCATGTCTCTGCAGTGTTTCAGCTTCGTCCTGAGTTGCTCTCAATCTTTTCAGCAGCTTACACCTTTAGCACGCGTTTTCGGGACCGACCCGCGTGGGTTTGGAGCTCGGTTAGGCACGAGTGCTGGCTCGCATGGGCTCTCCTCCCCACGGCTGTTGCTCGGCTGGATATCCCCTGGAGTTCGGAGGTGACCTCTGTGGACGCGTCGCTACACGGGTTCGGGGTCACGGCGCGCCAGTTCGAGTCTAGCAGCGTCGGCAAGGTTGGCCGTGTCAGTGAACGTTGCCGATTCCGTGGAGAGCTTCGCAAATGTGCTAGGCCGCGCGACGTTTTGGAAGACATTGAGGTGCCCTTCTCGTTCCTCGCCCGCGGGTCTGATCGCGACTTCTTGGAGACTGGAGCCCAGACGGAGTTCCCCGAAGTTCCCGAGTGGTTTGCCAAGGACCCCCCTTGGTGCGTCATTGCGGCAAGGAGGTGGAGGAGGAAGGAGAAGATCCTGAACCTGGAGGCGGAGGCGGCCCTGTGGGCTGCTCGGCGTATCAGTCGCGACAGGCGTCTAGGGGACCATCGGCACCTCATCCTCAGGGACTCGATGGCCTGGGTCTGTGCAGCCACCAAAGGGAGAGGGAGCCCCTGGTTCCTTCTTCGTCGGTGTCGAGAGCTGTGTGCGCTCGCCATTGCCTCTGGATGCCGCTTCGTGTATCGCTGGATTCCTTCCGAGTGGAATAGCGCAGATGCCCCGAGCCGAAGGTACGACCCTGCCAGCGAGCACCACGCTAAGTACTTCTATATCAGTAATCCTGGTGGCTCGGATTGTCTTGCGAGCCGCGGCGGGCCCACCCCTCTTTCTGGGACCGTGGAGGCGGTCATCGGCGATGGAGTTCCGCACCCTCCGGGCCTCCGACGCCTCGCGGCCGCGGTCCCGTTCGCCCACGGCCTACCGGGGCTCTGGGAGGCTGCGCACGGCGGTCAGGCTGGACACGACGCAGCTGCCGACGTCGTCGGCCGCGACACCTGCTCGAGCGTCAGCCCGCCTCGCGGCCGCTCCCACCGCCAGCCCGCCCGTGGCTCGCCGCCACCTGGGGCCGGGGCCGGCAGGGAGCGCCGCGGCGCGCCCGGCGCGCTGGGCGGGCTGCGCTCGGAGACAGCAGGTGCGGCAGGCGATGCGCCAGTCGCCCTCGACCCTGACCGGGAGCGCGGGGCGCGCGGCAGCCCGGCTGGCGGAGCTCGGCTTCCGAGTTTCGGCACTGGGAGCGGCGTCGGTGACCCCGGCGACACAGGACAACTACCTGACGCACCTGGAGATGCTGCCGAGGTGGCTAATGCAGAGGAGGGCGCCCACGCTCGACAAGGACGAGTGGGATGTGCTCCTGACGAGCTACATCGAGTACCTGTACGACTCGGGGGCGACCGAGAACGCCGGCGGGACGACGCTGGCGGCTGTGCGGTGGGCAGAGCCTGCCATCCCTCGGCCGCTGCGCCGAGGCCTCCCCTTGGCCTCTGCAGCGCTGGCAGGGTGGCGGCGGGCCGAGCCGGGCCGGACGAGGCCGCCGATGCCGCGCGAGCTGGCCATCGCGATCGCCCTCGACCTGTGCGATTGCGGCTTGCCGAGCCTGGGGTTATTCGCCATGCTGGTCTTCGAGACGTACATGCGCCCCAGCGAGGCCCTGGCTCTCCAGCGCTTCCAGCTCGTCCCACCGGCGGGAGACGGGCTGCCAGGGACAAAAGGGCGCTGGGCCGTGCTGATCCGGGCCCTCGAGCTCGGCAGGCCTGGCAAGACAGGCGACTTCGACGGCAGCGTGAGTCTCGATCTGCCGCGACACCAGCTGCTGGTGCCAGGGCTGGAGGAGATCTTCGGCCGGCGCGGCGAGCGCGACCCGGTGTTTCTCTTCGATGACGCTGCTCAGGCACTGGCGGGCGACGCGCAGGCGGCTCGGGATCGAGCACCTGCACCTCACGCCTTATTGTCTGAGACACGGGGGCGCGTCGGAGGACCGAGCCAGCAACTCGCGCCCCATGCTGGAGGTGATGAAACGAGGCGGCTGGAAGACCTACTCGAGCCTGGCCAGGTACGAGAAGCACGCGCGACTCGGCCTGGTGCTGCAGCGGTCCGGGGCGGCCGTAGTGGCGACTGCCCGGCGTCGCGAGCGAGAGTTGACCAAGCTCTTTCTCGCAGCCTGGCAGCGGCCAGGCGCGACGCCAGAGTCGGCCATTGCAAAGTCTTCCTCAACATCTTCGCGGGCACTGGTCCTGTCGGCAGATTTCTGAGAGAGCGCGATCACGGGGTCATTTGTTTCGAGAAAAAGCTGGGCCCTCGTCATGACATCAGGCGGACGCAAGTCTTTGCTACGGTCATGGGGTGGCTCCGCGCTGGCAGAGTGCGGGGCTTTTGGGTGGCAGCGCCTTGCGTTACCACGACGCGAGCTCGTCAGAACGGTGCTGCAGGTACGCCGCCTCCTCTCCGATCTGACGAGCATCTTCGTGGGCTGCCGGGACTTGACGAGCGCCTCAAAGAACAAGTGCGTGAAGCCAACACCCTCATCGACCGAGCCGGGCTGCTGCTGAAGGCCGCCGAGGGCTTGGGAGTGCCATGCGGGGAGGAGAACCCAGCCACATCTTTGTTGTGGCTTTTTCCTGTGCGCCAGCGGCTGCTGGCTAAGTGGCCGCATCCCAATGTCGACTTTTGCTCCTGCGGCTTGCCTGTCCGCAAGCGCACTCGTTTGCTTTTTCTCAACGCTGGCAGTCCTGACGCCTCAAAGTTTGTCTGCTCTGGTCGTCGTGGCATCTGCAAATTCTCCGGAAAGCCGCATCTTGTCATCAGTGGAAAACTGCACGGAGCTTGGGTGTCCAAGCTAGCTGAGCCCTATCCTCCTCCCATAGCTGAGTTTATTGCACGATGTTTGGATAATTCAGTTCAACGATTGGCAGCGGCACAGCTTTCTAATATATGCTGTGCCAGATCACCTGTGGCTTTTGGGCCGTGAGATTGGTTTGAAGTCCGGCCTTTTCGCGCCATGTGGTGATGTGTCTCGGCAAGCTGCATCTTGAAAAACTGGCATCGTCTTCATGGAAATGCGTGCATGCGAATGTATATACCGCGGCCACGGTTTCTCAAGCCATCTCTGACCGCCCTTCAACGCCAAGCCCGAGCCCAGCAGAGTTGTTTGTTCAGCCTTAGTGGTTTGAAGTCCGGCGCTTTTGCGCCATGTGGTGATGTGTCTCGGCAAGCTGCCTCTTGAAAAATTGGCATCGTCTTCAAATGTGTGTTTGCGCGTGTTTTTTGTGTGTGTGTGTGTGCATGTGCGTGTGTGTGTGTGTGTGCGTGTGTATGGGTGTGTACGTATGTGTGTGTGTGTGTGGGTGGGTGGGTGTGGGTGGGTGCGTGTGTGTGTGTGTGCTTGGGTGAGTGTGTGTGTGTGCGTGTGTGTGTGTGTGCGTGTGAGTGTGTATGCTTGTGTGCGCTTGGATGTGGGAAGGGGTTTGCGGTGTGTGCGTGTGTACGTGTGTGTGTGCGTGTGTGCGTGTGCTTGTGAGTGTGGTTGTGGGCGTGGTTATCTGTGTATGGTTGTGTGTGGTGGTGTGTGTGTGTGTGTTTGTGTGAGCTTGTGTGTGCGCTTGTGTGTGTGTGCTTGTGTGTATGCTTGTGTGTGTGCTTGTGTTTGTGTGTTTGTATGGTTGTGTGTGTGCGTTGTTTGGTGTGTGTTGTGTGTGTTTCTACGCCCTGACGCTGCGCGCGGGGCCGCGACGCCAAAATTGTGTATGCGTGTGTGTGTGTGTGTGTGTGTGCGTGTGCGTGTGTATGTGCGTGTGTGTGTGTGTTTGCGCGCGTGGGGGGATATGGTGTCTGTGTGTGCGGGGTGCGTGTTTGTGTGCATGTGTGTGCGTATGTATGAGTGCATGTGTGGTTGTGTGTGTCGTTTGCGGTTATGGGTGTTGGTGTGTGAGTGGTTGTGTGTGGTTGTGTGTGTGTTGTTGTCTGTGTGTGGTTGTGTGTGTGCGTTTGCGTGTGTGCGTGTGTGCGTGTGGGCATCGTTGTGTGGTTGTGTGTTTGTGTGGTTGCTCGTGTTGTATGTGTGGTTGTGTGTTTGTGTGCTCGTGTGTTTGTGTTATTATGTGGTTGTGTGCTCGAGTGGATGTGTGATGTGTGAGTGTTGCGTGTTGTGTGTTGTGTGTTGTGTGGTGTGTGTTGCGTGGTGTGTTGTGTGTGGTGGGTGCTGGGTGCTGGGTGACGTGTGGTGTGTGTGTGTGTTGTGTGTGAGGAGGGGTGTGTGTGTGGAGTGTGTGTGTGTGTGTGGGGGGGGGGGGGTCTGTGCGTGTGTGCGTGTGTGTGTGCGTGACTGGGCCGGCCTCCTCTTCCCCTGTTGCGCCAGCGCTCCTCCTCTCTCGTGCATCGCTGCTTTAATTTGCATACAACGTGTCCCCTGTTGCTTGCCCGCCGGAGCAGTCGCCCCCTGCCCAGCCGCCGACGCAAAAAGTGTGTGCGTGTTCGGCCCGTCCCGCCATTGAGTTCGCGTTGTATGTCAGAGTCTTCTGGGATGCTGAGATGCCTGTTGAGATCTCTTCGGAGGCCTTTCGGCAGCCTCCTGGAGGCAGTTTTGGGAGCGTCTTGGGGCCTCTCGGGGGCTTCTTGCGGCCTCAGCTGGGCCTCTTGGGGGGCTCGACATGTAAATTCGTGTTTCCCCTCTTGGGGCCCTCGTGGGCCGTCTTGGGGGCCTGTTGAGCCGTCTTGTGGCTCGTTTGGGCCGTCGTAGGCCCACTTGGGGGCATCTTCCGGTCCTCTTAAGGTCCTCTTGAGCCGTCTTGCAACGTCGGAAGCCCGCAAGGGTGACAACGCTAAAATCATTAAAAAGACCATTGAAAATAGCAATTGTTTTTCAAGAGGCTTTCGCCATTCTGCCGACTCCTAGAAGCGGGAAGAGGTCCACGTGTGAGGTGTTTGGGGACCGCTTGGGGACCCTCTGAAGGCCTCTTTGGGGCCTCTTGGGGGCATCTTCGGGCCTGTTGGCAGTTTCTTGGACGCCTGCTGGCGGTCTCGAGGGCCCTCTTGGGGCAGAGGGCCCTGTTGGAGCGATCTTGGGGGCCTCTTCAGCCGTCTGGGACGTGATTAAGCAAAACAGTGTGAACATGAGTACACGTTTTCCCTGGGGACTGGGACGATTGTTGGTTATTTAATCGCTTCGCTCATTCCGCCGGCCCGTATTGTGCCATCGCAGGCGTTTGCTTGCGCGTTCGTGGCCTCTTGGAGCCTCGGTGGGGCCGTTTGGGGCCCCTTGGCGCCTCTTTTTAGGCCTCTTGGAGAACTCGGGAGGCCTCCAGGGGGCCTCCTGAGCTCTCGTGACGGTCTCTTGGGGGGCTTTCGGCGGGCTCTTGGCGGTATTTGTTGGTCCTCTTGGGGCCTGGGGCCTGACGTTGTTGGTCCTCTTGGGGTCTCACGGGATCTTATTGGGGCGTCTTGGGGGTGTCTTGGAGAGTCTCTTGGGGCCTCTTTCGGGGTCCTGGGCGCCTTCTGGGGCGGAGGGCTAGATTTTTCAGTTCTCGGTTCCCTTCTTGAGCCCCTCTTGGGCCCGTCTTGGGGCCTCTTGGTCCGCCTTGGGCAGCACTTGGGCCGTCTGGGGGGCGCTCTTGGGCCGCTCCGGGGCCGTCTTGGGAGCCTCGTGGGCCGTCTTGGAGCAGTCTTGAAGGCCTCTTGGGCCCTCTTGGAGCGTCCGGAAGCGAAAAGGCCAGAACGCAAAAAAACATAGAAAAAACAATGAAAATCAACGATTTTGGCAACTTGGGGCCCTCTTCGGAGGCCTCTTGGAAGGCCCTTGGAGCGTCTTGGAGGCCTCTTGGGCTGTCTTGGGGCCATCTGGGGCGTCTTCGGGCGATCTTTGGCCGTCTCGGGCCTCTCTTGGACCGTCTAGAAAGCTTCTCGGGGCCCTCTTGGACCGATCTGGAGCCCTCTTGGACTCCGAAACAGAACTCCGGCATCTCTGACCCGACCTTGCCGGGGACTTGCTGGGGACTTGCCGGGACCTTGCCGGGGTACTTTTCGCCCGGGGACCCCCAGGGGCCGCCCCGCGCGCGCGAATTAGAAATACTGTTAACCAGGTACCGGAGATCTTAGCACGCCCTGGCCCGTTGGGCCGGCGAATTTGTGTCCTCTTCGGCGGTCATCTTGGAGGCCTCCTGGGCATTGCGATACCTCCTCGGCGTGTCGGAGCACAGCTTGAGCCAGCTTAGATGGCACCATGGGCATCTTGGAGGCCGCGATGTGTCGATTGGAAGGCTCTAGAAGCCGCAGGTGTGCGTTGGGAAACCCGGGGGCCCCCCCCCCCCGCGCACCCCCCTCTAATCGGATTTCAGACCCCAGGGAGGGGGAAAGGGGGAGTGGGACAGCCAATCATGCAGCACGCCTGTGCACCCCCGGCAAGCAGGGGTCGGCGGATCTCTTGGGGCCCTCTCGGGTGGTCTCTTGAAGCTCTCTTGGGGCGTTTTGGGGACTTCTTGGGCCGTCTTGAGGCCATCTTGGGCGTCTTGAGACGGTTTGGGAGAGCTCTTGGCCGTCTCGGGCCACTCATGGACCGCCTAAGGGGCTTCCTTGGGCCCTCTGGTAGGGTTTGGGGGCAAGTTAGGGCTTGGGCCGTCTTGAGGCCCTCTTGGGGCGAGATTGAAGACATACGGGCCCGTCGTGCAGTGTCGGAAGCCGCCCGAAAAGAGCTGAAGTTCAAAACCCTGCAGAAAACCTAAGGAAATTCAAGTAACCGCCCTTGTCGGTGCTCTCTTGAGGGGCCGCTTGGGGCCTGATTTGAAAGCCTTGGGGGTAGATTGGGCAGCATTGATGCCATAATGAGCATCTTGGAGAGCTCTTGGACCGTCTCGGGGTCCTTCGGGGTCCTCTTGGCCTGTCTTCGGGCCGGTTGGCTTCCAGAAGAGTCGGCGCAGGGAGCCCCGCAAGGCGCCCCACGGGCGCTTGGGACTCGGGGCGGCGTGCCCCCCAGACGAGCACTACAGTACCCACGACAGAGGACACGAAGGGGCCTGAGGGCGCTCCACTTCGTGCCTCGGGGGGGGGGGGCACAGCGGTGGATAGGCTTACGTCTGTATGATACAGAGAGAGGTGTGTATATATATAGAGAGAGAGAGAGAAAAACAAAAAGAGAAAAAAAAACAAAAAAAAAAAAAAAAAAAAAAAAAAAAAAAAAAAAAAAAAAAAAAAAAAAAAAAAAAAAACGATAGAGAGAGAGAGAGAGAGAGAGCGAGAGCGAGAGAGAGAGAGAAAGAGAGACAGAATGCGAGAGAGAGAGAGAGACAGAGAGAAACAAAGAGACAAGCAAAAAAAAAGAAAACGGAAACGACAAAGAGAGAGAGAGAGAGACGGAAAAACACAAGGAAACGAGTCAACGAGACAAGCCACACTCGCACCAGGAGGCCCGCCAGGAGAAGGAGCGGCGCGAGCGCGAGGAGAAGGAGGAGGCCAGAAGGCTTCGCGAGGAGGTGCGCCGCCCCGCCCCGGCCCCGCTCCGCAGGGCCCCCCTCCGACGACGACGAGGACGACGACGACGACGACCACCACCACCACGGCGAGGTCCACCACGACGACCATCTCTCGCTCTCTCTCTCTCTCTCTCTTTCTCTATCCCTCTTTCTCGCGCTCTCTCGCACCCACGCTTCATGATTTCTCGGTGGATCGCCGGGCCCCGCTCTGCACCGCACGTCGTCTCGTCAATTCCGCCTCTTTCTCTCGCCCGCCCTCGATTCATATCTGAGTGTCAATGCTATTCGGCTCCTGTGTAGTGTCATTCCGTCTTGTCCAATGTTGTCTGTCATCCCCGCGCTTTTGTGTTGTCTCCGTTATCGGCTGCTTTCGGGCTCCTATCCGTATTATCATCATGATGTCCATCATAACCATTATTGAAAGGAAGTGTGGGGGAGCAGGATAAGAAACCAGTATGTGTTACTATAGGTGAGGAAGGGGAGAATTATGAGGAGGCAAGGGAGTATTATGATATGCTTCGTGGATATCGTTTGACACACTGCTTCCACCGTAAGACTCCGCAAAAAGCTCCCATGCATAAACTTGGCGACAGAACTCGCTGGACATCAAAGTGCCGTGACCAATGGCCGCCGTCATGGAAACATCCAAGCAAGATCCAAATTGAGGACCTTTTGGCGCACTGTAGACGAAGGGTCCCCCCGCGCACGCACGACGACAACCCAACGCCCGCGCCACGCAACACCCCAGGCCATCAGCTTCGCCTCGCCGTCTGGCAAGAATCATACCGCCTTCCACGAACTCCGCGACAGCACAGCGGAGCCACCCTGATGAGCAAGGCCCTCGGTTCCAGTAATGCGCCACACGGGCAATGAGCCTCGCAGGCAGGGGACTTCAAACCACCGAGCAGATAGCGCGCCCAGCTCACCAGCTGGCATGCCGACGCGCTGCTGCCTGCTCGCCCCGCCCAGGCGGGCGCCCCGAGAACGCTCAAGGGGGTGCGTGGGAGCGCGGAGGGCTCGCCTCCCGGCGCCACTGCACCGAGGGCAGCACGCGGGCGGCAAATCGCGCCCGGGGTCTCGCCGCACTGCCTCTCCGCTCCACGGCGGCCTCGTCGACGCACATGGCGATGGCAGCAGCCACCACCGCCAGCCGCCGCGCCGTCACGCCGTGCTGCCGCAGCGTCGGCCACTGCAGTTCCACGTGCGCCCGCCGATCGGACGCGGTCTTCGCTCCCTGGGCGGCCGGCCTGGTCTCTGAGAGGTCGCTGGCCGTTGCCATGCCGGCCTCCCCCGTGCATGGCGCTGGCAGACGGTGCCTCGGCGATTTCGTTGGCCGTGTTCGTTTTGATCCCGTGCTGCGGCAAAGGCGGAACGACGACAGAGCGAGGGAAAACGGAAGCACAACGAAGCGAGAGGCATTGCGAAGCTCGGGCCCTGAGCGTTGGTGCCCTGCTTCGGGCAAGCCCGCCCGGTCTGCTACAGACGCCCTCGACCGCCTGCCGCGCCGCGTCGTGCTCCACGGCCGTTGCGTCGCACGACAAACAGCTGCCTTGTCGGCAGTGCCGGCGCGATCCTGCGCCGTCGACCTTTCTTTCGCCCTGCCCTCGGGCAGTTGCCATGCACCATCGTGGGCTCGTCGCTCATCCGCGGTAGCCCCCTCGTTCAGCTGTCTGGCCAGAAACAAAAAAGGAGGAAACCGACAGTATGTTGGGCTTTCCGTGCAACCGAGCGCATCAAGAGATCCGCAGCGCACAGCCAAGGCCCCATGCTTTCTGAACTAGTGGTTCCATGGGGCGCACACCAGACCATGTTGTTAGCTGGCGGTTTGTAAAGCGCATGCCATGCCACGCCGTGCGATATTGTCGTGGCGTGCCTTGTCGAAAAGGTTCTCCAAACGAGAGCAGACGAGAAATCAGGAAGCGTGATCGCGCGAAATATACGTATGAACAGAGAGAGGGAGGGAGGGGAAGAGAGTGAGGGAACGAGCAATTGGAATAAATCGAAGAAGACAAAGTTGCAGGAGCATAAGCTTTCAGAGCTCCGCGATGATCTCCTGGTTCGGCGCTTTGGCAACTTTTGAAAAATCAAAGAAATCAAGCACACAGAAAAACAAACAAACAAGCAAACAAAACGTTTTTGTTTCTCTAGCGGATTCCCCGAAGATGCTGCCTCCCTGGCGGCACTGGCGCCGCACAGTGCGGGCGTTTTGACCCCCCCCCAGTGGATCCGTCTCTACCCGATCGGTCCGACTCGATATCGATTCTGGCGGGCCCGATCCGATCCGATTCCGACGTTCAGACGATCCGATGCGAACCGATGCCTGCGCGGCGCAACTCTGCATCTGGGCGCAGCCGATCCGATCCGCGTCCGGCTCCGTGCCGATGCGGCCCGATCCGCTGCAGAGTTCGACTCGACCCGACTTCCCGATTCGATCTTGATCGGACGAAGAGAACTGTGCACATGCACCGATCCTGGCAGGGCCCATGCTTGGCCCAGGATCGGTGCACATGCCTTCCTGGCCAGGGTAGGAGGGCGTATGCACCGATCCTGGGCTCAGGATGGGCCTGGCCAGAATCGGTGTATGTGCATAGTTCTTTTCCCCCTGATTGAACGACCCTACCCCTGGCCGCGCAGGCCAAGGCGGCGGAGGAGGCCAGGAGGGTCGCGGAGGCCACGCGGGCGGTGGAGGCCCGCAAGGCGGAGGCGGAGCGCGAGGCGCAGGCGACGACCGCCGCCCCCTCCTCGTCCTCCTCCTCCGCCACTCCCACCTGCTCCTCCGCCCCCCTTCCTGCCTCCTCCTCTTCCTCCTCCACAAATTACACGCCGGTCGTTGAGAGTAGGTAGTTTGGGATTCCCAGATCCCAAACTGCTTCAAGCGCCTTCCTACTTCAAGAATCGGCATGCTTTTGCTGTGTTCTGTTATTCTCTGGGAGGACCTGGACCCAATCCACTACATCCGCCTTCCTACTTCATGTTTCTACCTACTTCTTCCGACCGACGTGTACACCATATGAGTACTACTCTCCTCTCTCCCTTGGTGACGTCCGGGAAGTGGCCGGACCCCCTCGGCGTACTGGTTTTTCACACAGGATTCCCGGGACATGGGTTGTTTCAAAATGTTGTTCTCGTTGCGGCGCTGGCTTCATTTTCGGGACACCGCTCGTTCCGAATCGTGTTCCCGCTGCAGCGCTGGCCTTCTTTCCGCGCTTCCGCTCGTTCCGAATCGTGCTCCCGCTGCAGCGCTGGCGTCATTATTTCCAGCGCCATGCCACGGCATGGTTGTCGGTCCTATAGGCCCCAAAATCTAGAAGATGGTCTCCCGAAGAAACCATCAGAAGTGACTATACATTCGGTGTCGATTCGTTGATTTTTGGGGCCGCCGCTTCGGAGCGTCGCCACGCCATGCTATGTCATCTTAGGGGCTGATCTTCAACACCATGCAATGCCACGTGATGCTATGCCGTGCTACGACACCCGATTGTACGAACAGAGAGGAGATCGACGCCATGGCAAGGGATGGGAGGGAGGGGTAGGACGTCAGAAATGACGCAAGCGCACCTTGCTTGTCCTCCTCCCCCTCCGCCTCCGCCACCTCCGCGTCCTCCTCCTCCTCCTCCTCCTCCTCCTCCTCCTCTTCTTCATCATCATCCTACTCTTCCTCCATTCCCTCCTCATCACCATCCTCCTCCTCATCATCAGCATCATCATCATCATCAGCAGCATCATCCCCCCTCCTCTCCCCTTCCCCCCTGCTGCCTCCTTCCTCTCTCCTGTCACGAGATCAGGGTGACACTTATTCCGAGGTTCAGTAGCAGCAGCCTCCTCCTGCTCCTCTTCCCCGCCTCCCACGCCTCCTCCGCCACCTCCTCCTCCTCCGTCCCTTTGCATGCCAGATAGTTCCTCCTTGCCGCAACCCCAGGTGTATTGGCAGGGCTGGCCGGGCGTTTCGCTCGAGACTGCCCCCACCACAAATGACCCTGTTGCCTGAAAGGCGCAACAGCTCCACGGATGGTGTGGGGCCACGTTCCAAGCGGAGTTCGCGCGCCCAGCGCCGCGCACCCTCTCCTGAGAGCCTGTCCGGGAGCCACCCGGATGGAGGGCGGCCCTGTTTCAGAAGGGGGCTCTCGCCGGATCGCCGCGCACGCTCGGCGCCAACGCTCGCAACCGACACAAGACTGGAGGACAGCTCCGACAAGATGAGGAGCAGGAGGAGGAGGAGGAGGAGGAGGAGGAGGAGGAGGAGGAGGAGGAGGAGAAGGGGGAGGAGGAAGAGGAAGGAGGAGGAGGAGGAGGAGGAGGAGGAGGAGGAGGAGGAGGGGGAAGAGGAGGACGGGGAGGAGGAAGAGGAGGAGGAGGAGGAGGGGAAGGAGGAGGAGGAGGAGGAGGAGGAGCAGGAGCAGGAGCAGGAGGAGTAGGAGGAGGAGGAGGAGGAGCGAGTATGTGGGGCCCTCGCTCGAGACTTGCCGCAACCGGGGGGCCAGAAGCGCCAGCAAAATGCGGCACCTGCGCGGGCGGAGGGCCTGCTCCGTGTCGAGATCGGAGCATCGATCGGTGCTGCCTCGGAGGCCATGGCCAGAAAGTGCAGCCCTGCGCAGCAGCTGCACGGATGGGGCGCAGTCTTGTTTCAAAGTTGGGATCTCGTTGGACACCCCGTTGGCTTGCGTATGGGCATGCTTGCTCGCACTCCTGTTTCTACGCTCCGAGCGGCTGCAGGTCGGTTGCGTTTCACCACGGTGCTCTCGCCTGAACGGCACACCCACAGGGTGTTGGTCGTTCAAGAGAGCACTTCTGGCTGTGAAGGAAAGCTTGTAGGGACATGACGGGGGGGCTTGGAACGGGAGGGTTTGCTGCAGCATCGCTCATGCATAGGCGGTTTACTCTGGTCCTCCTCTTGCCGCCTCCTCCCTCCGCCTTATCCTCCTCCTCTTCTTCCTGATCCTCCCTCCTCCCTGACCGCCTGCGGGCGAAGTCGACCACGAGTGGACTTTCATCAGAAACTCTAGGCTTTGCCGCAAGTGCATGCGGCGATCCCGGAAAATGACACCTATCGATTGATGGGTCCCCAGCAAGGGGGCCGTTGTTTTGTGTTTGATCACAGACGTTTTCAATATCCCCAACGTCATCCCCTTCGTCTCCCAGAGTTCCTTGGAGGGTTATCTTGGTATGCAAGCCATGGGTGTGGCTACCTTTTCTGAAGGTCCTCACGCCAACTTGTTGTCGGAGGAATAAACATGAGTGTTTCCATCCCCTCACACAAGTTCCGACTGGAACCGCTGCCGCGACGGCATGCAGCCCGACAACAGGAGAGGGTCGGCCAAAGTGCTCTCCGAATTGCTTCCAGCGGCGGCGCTTTCTTGCCAGGCTAGAACTCCTGCGACGCCGGAAGGCGAAACTACACTTTGCGTCGGCGGCTAGGCAGAGCGGCTGCGCTGGCGAGTAAAGCAAAACGGGGCGCGTTAGGCGAATACAACCACCATGCAGAGGGAGGGAAGAGAACGACAAGGCGCCGGCCCCGGAGAGGGACTAAGAAGAGCTGGGCCCGCTCAGAGCAGCCCAGGGACGTGGCGGGGCCGGCGCCAGGGAGCCAGCGGCGGCGGCGGCTGGGGGCTGGCGGCAACAGGGCTGACGAAGGCGAAACGACGCAAACGGGCAGATGTTTCAAATGCTGTCGTCTTGGCGCTGCCAGGCGTCTCAGACCGATGCTCTGGCCGCTGCTTGCCCGCACGATGGTGTCCAGGGTACTGCCAGGCGGGTGCGCGTGCCTCTCGACCACGGGCCCAGGCACCCGTCGCGTGCACGCCACCGTTTGCGGCACTCGGCGCCGCAAGTTTCCCCAGGCATTCGGTTGCTTCATTCGCTCCGTTTTCGCTAGCCTCACGCTCCAGCACTCGGCACTCCGCGACGGGCGCGAACAACGCAGTCTTTGTCTCTATCCCGCTCACCCTCTGTTCCTTTATCGTTTAATAAATATCCCATCCCCCTCCTGCCCTCTGCCTTTCTTCGCCGGACGGTCTGCTTCGCATAGGTGGAGTCCGTTCGCATGACACGTCGTCGCACTTGCAACTTCCCCGCCCCCCGAAAGAAAATGCAAGTTCTGTCGCTAGCGTCGATTTTCTGCAGCCAGCGGGCTCTGGACGGTCGGAGGTGCAATTGGATTCTTGTGGGGCGGAATAGCACGGCTGTGGAGGTCACAATCGCCAGCCGGCTATGGTGGTTGTGGACCGAATGTGCTTTCGTTGACAGCACCATTAGAGCATGAGGGGAGATTGTAGCAACAATTGTCTTCGTGCATGAGGGGGTTGTTGCAAAATGGCTCCAACTCCTGCCGCCCAGCTGCCTCAAAAACACCCCTGGAAGGCGTGTTGTTTACAACATTCGTAATTGCGTCGCTTGCGAAGGCTGCTTGAGGTAGGATTGTTCCCAAACAGTCCCGGTTCATACCCACTACCTGTTTTGATGAACACCCCGTGGAAGGCCCTCTGAAAGTTCGTAAGGGCCTCGCCTCCGACGTGTACAAGATGTATGGAGGTACGTGTATAAAGCAGCCCGTCGGACAGACACCGCGTTATACTTGGCGTTGGCCGTCCTTGCACGTCCATGATAAAGTGCCCCCCGCTCCCCAAAGGCGCTGCGTTATCCCCGGACGCGGAAATCTATGCCAAGATTGCCCGTTAAGGGACTCTGTCAAGCATGCCCATTTGGCCTGCGGCCCGTTGCTTCGGCTTGAACGATTCAACCGACTAGGCACGAGTCCCCCCAGTCCCATTGCTCGAGTTTTGTTCGCAATTGCCACTTTATCAGCGCAGGCAGGTGCACGGCTTCCCCCTTGGATACACGGCCGTTGCGGCCAGACCATCGCGAGCCGTTGACGTCCCGCGCTCGGATGGCCTTGGGTGGGATCGCTCAGGATAGTCCCCCACTTTTCCCGGACCCCAGAAGGTGCTATGACCCGCTCTGGGACACCACTCCTGAGTTTGGGAGAATGGGGGGGCTGCTAGGCGGGGCCTGCCCACGCTATCATCCCCCCCTACAGGCTGCGAGCTCGGGCTTCCCCCGCGCAAAGGGTGCGCCCTTGTAGACAGACGACTGAAAGAGCGAGGTACGAGCGAGTGACGTTGAGCAGGAGCGAAGCCCTCCTTGGGGGTTGCAGGCGAGGTTGGAGACGCGGGGGGAGCGGTGGTAATGGACCGTTTCCTTCGTTTTTTGTTTTAGTGAAGAGGCTCCTGGGCGGCTCCCATGGCCTGTTTCTTCCTTTTTTTCTGGTGAAGCGGCCCAAGGGCCCCAAGACAGCCCAAGAGGGCCCCAAGACGACCCCAAGAGAGCCTCAGATGGCCGCTAGACGGCCCCAGAGGCGCCCCAAAGGGCCCCAAACGGCCCCAGAAGGCCCCCAGACGGCCCAAGAGCCAAGAGGGCCCCCAAGGCCCTAAAAGAACTCAAGAGGACCCCAATCGGCTCCCAAGCGGGCCCGGAGGAGAAGGAGGAGGAGAAGGAGGAGGAGGAGGAGGAGGAGAAGGGAGTAGGAAGCAGGGAGCAGGGAGGAAGACAAGGAGGAGGAGGAGGAGGAGGAAAGGAGGAGAGGAGGGGAGGAGAGGAAGAAAAGGAGAAGGAGAAAAGAGGAGGAGGAAAAGGAGGAGAAGAAAGAGATTGACTAGGAGGAGGAGGAGGAAGGAGGGAGGAGGAGGAGACGGAGGAAAGGAGGAGGGCGGAGGAGGGCGGAGGAGGAGGAGGAGGAGGAGGAGGAGCAGAGGAGGAGTAGGAGGAGGAGGAGGAGATGGAAAAGGAGGAGGAGGAGGAACGAGGACGAGGCCAAAGGGAGGAGGAAGGATGGAGAAAAGGAGGGGGAAGAGGAGGAGGAGGAGGAGGAGAGGAGGAGGGAAAAGTAGGAGGAGGAGGAGGAGAGGAGGGAGATGAGGAGGAGATGAGGAGGAGGACGAAGAGGAGGAGGAGGAGGTGGAGGAGGCGGAAGAGGAGAGGAGGAGGGAGGAGGGAGGAGGAGGGGAGGGAGGAGGGAGGAGGAGGATGGGAGGAAGAGGAGGGAGGAGAGAGGAGGGAGGAGAGAGGAGGGAGGAGGGAGGAGGGAGGAGGGAGGAGGCAGGAGGGAGGAGGAGGAGGAGGAGGAGGAGGAGGAGGAGGAGTCAGGAGGCGGAGGAGGAGGAGGAGGAAGAGACATAAGAAGCTCTTCACACCCAGGCTCCCAAGCGCGAAGGTGACGTAAAAAGCTCGACACACCAAGGCTCCCAAGAGCGAGCGTCAACGTAAGCATCTCTGAACACCAGGGCTCCCAACAGAGAGTGGGGACGTAGCAAGCTCTTCCCACCAAGGCTCCCCAGACCGAACGGTGACGTGACACATTCGTGCACATCAAGGCTGCCAAGAGCGAATGGTGACGTACACAACTCTCAACACCAAGATTCCCAAGAGCGAGCAGCAACGTAAAAGCCTCGAAACTCCAAGGCTCCCAAGAACGAGCGGTGACGCAACCAGCTCTTACCACCAAGGCTCCCAAGAGCGAAGGGTGCCATGTGTCCTCTCGGGCAGGTTGCTGCAACGCTCTTTCCGTTTCCGTGCCGGCCCAGGTTTTTCAACCCCGAAGGATTGTTTTATGCCTGTCCGCCCGCGCGTAGACTCGCAGACCTGAAAGTTCGGTCAGTCTTCCTCTTCCTCCTCGTCCTTCTCCTCCACCTCCTCGTCCTTCTCCTCCTCCTCGTCCTTCTCCTCCTCCTCCTCCTTCTCCTCCTCCTCCTCCTCCTCATCATCATCATCATCATTCTCCTCCTCCTCCTCCTCCTCCTCATCGTCCTCTTCCTCATCCTCCTCATCATCCTCCTCCTCCTCACCCTCATCCTCATCCTCCTCTTCCTCGGCTTGCGCGCGCCAACGTCAGCCAGGGTGCCGGGAGGAGCCAGGGAGCCTACAGCGGGCTGCAAGAGCAACGCGAGTGTCGTCGTCGCCGTCGATCGAGGGCCGAGGCCTCCAGGCGTTCGTGGAGCCGTCGGGGTGTCGATGTGCGTCGTTGGGCGCTCCGCAGGGCTATGAGAGGCTCTGGAGGAGCAGCGCGGGCGCGGCAGGGGCTCGCTGCTTGCGTCCTTCCAGGCTCCTTCGTCGGGCGCCCCTCGTGCACCTCGTGCGCCTTGAGATCGAAACAGGGGCTGCTGCGCTCCTCGTGGAGCGCTCCCTGTGGTGACAGCCCGACTGCACCGTGTCAGGGGCGGCGGCAGCTCCCCTCGGGTCGCGGTCCTCCTCCTCCTCCTCCTCCTCCTCCTCCTCCTCCTCCTCCTCCTCTTCCTCCTCCTCCTCCTCCTCCTCCTCCTCCTCCTCCTCCCTCCTCCCTGCTCCCTTCTCCTCCTCCTCCTCCTCCTCCTCCTCCTCCTCCTCCTCCTCCTCCTCCTCCTCCTCCTCCTCCTCCTCCCCTCCTCCTTCCGCATCCGTGGTACGGAGCGCACATCCCGTGCGAGAGGCCGAACTGTCCTTTTCGCCTCGGCGTCGCGCTCGTTTTTTCTGGAGAGTTGAGTTCCTGCTGGTGCCTGGCGCACATGTTTTTCGCATGCCACTTATACGTCGACGCGCGAGCGGGCGAAGATGTGGTTCTCGCTTCGGCGCCGCGCAGATGTCGCCTGAGAGTGGCGTTTCCGCTTCGACGCGGCGCAAAATTGTCACTCGAAGATGTTGGGAGACCCGCGCAGGGCGTGCGACTTGCCGCCCTCGCCCAAGGTCTGTGCACATCTCGCTCGGAAGTGGGGTCCCGCGCGGGCGCGGCGCATGGCTCGCTCGCCGAATCGCGTGCAAGAGACAACGGCAGCGGGACCGCGCAGGAGCGGGCGAAATGCCGTTCTCGCCCAAGTGCCTTCGCAGCCTGCCAGGGAGAGTAGCAGTGCTGTGTCAGCGCGGCGCACGTTGCGTCGTCGCCGCGTCCGTTGGAAGCTCTGCCGATCCCGCCCCTGCGCGGCCCGCGTAGCTTCCCCTTCCTCACGTCGGAAGTGGGGCCGCGCGCGAGCGCCTTCCGTTTGCGATTTGGGATCGCATTCCGAGCCCAATGTCCAGTTGTGCCACAATTGATTGTTATGTTGTGGGGAGGAGGGTGAGAATAGGCAGGGCCTTCTGACTCCTTCGACCTGACTAATCTTACACCTCATTCTCCTCCTCCTCGTCATCCTCCTCCTCCTCCTCTTCCTCCTCCCCCTCCGCATGTTCCCGCCCGCTTCTCCGTCCTGCTGCTGTCCTGTTGCTTGCCCTGCTGCCTGCGTGTCCTCCCGCGTGATCCGCATGCTCCCCGCTCCTGTTGTTCGTCCTGCCCCTAGGCCGCACGGCTGCGCCAGAGAGCACAGAGCGCGCCTCGCCCGCAGCGCCCCGCTCCACACCGCCCCCTGCTCGCGTGCGTGCACGTCGTCGACCGCGGCGCTGGCGCTGTCGTGATCGTCCTGGTCGTCGTCAGCCCAGGAGAAGGAGGCGAAGGCCCAGGAGGAGAAGGAGAAGAAGGCGGCCGCCACGACGCCGCGATTTCTCGCCTCCCGCCGGAGTCCAGCGCTGCGGCAGACATCGCAAGGGGCGTTGTCGCCCCAGGCTCGAGCCCTTGGGCCCTCACGGATCGCTCCGGCCCGAGACACAGTCGGACGACATTTTATCCATACGTTTAGCGCGCCGAATGAAGAAGACCGCACGTGGATCTTTCGAAGACCGCAAGTGGACACAATCTTCGACCGAAGAGCGTGGACAGAGTAACAGAAAATCACAGGGACGCACTCCGCCCAACCGAGACCTCTGGCAACGAATTCTGTTGGCTCGGCCTGGGGCACCACTCCGCTGGACCTCCCAGGAGCTCACGAAAGTGGCCACCGGTGCGCAGTTGGCAGTACCCAGGAAGGCGAGGTGAATTACTTTGATTTGGGAAAGACGTCACTTTGCTGGGTCTGCTGGGCCTCCCAGGAGCTTACGAAAGTGGTCACAGGTGTGCAGTTGGCAATACCCAGGAAGGCGAGGGTACTTCTCTTGATCTAGGCAAGACGTCACTCTGCTGGGCCTCCCAGGAGCTCACGAAGTGGCAACGGTTACGCACTTGGCAGCTTCCAGAAATGGAAACGTCCCATCTGGATCCGCGCAAGACCACACTCCGCTGAACCTCCCAGGAACTCACGAAAGTGGCGACCGTTGTGCAGTTGGCGGCACCTGGGCAGAGCGAGGTGCCGTGTAGGTCTGCGTACGGCCCTACTCCGTTGGACCCCCCAGTAGCTCACGAAAGCGGCGACAGTTGCGCAGGTGGCAGCACCTAGGGAGGGCGAGGTGCAATTTGGACGCCCGTGAGACCGCACTCCGCTGTACCCGCCACAAGCTCACGAAAGTGGCGACCATCTAGCGCAGCTGACACCCACAGAAAGCGCGCTGGACCCCCCACAAGTTCGCCAACGTGACGGGAAATGCGCAAATGTGCACGACCCAGGGAGGGCGAGGTTGAGTTTGGATATTAATCGCTTCGCTCATTCCGCCGGCCCATATTGTCGCACCGTTGTGGGCTAGCCGAGTTTGGGGGCCTCTTGGGGGCCGTTTTGGGGCCTCTTGGGGCCTCTTGGGCGCCTCTTGGGCGCCTCTTGGGGCGTCTTGGGGGCCTCTTGGGGGCCTCTTGGGGCCTTTTTGGGGCCTCCTGGGCGCCTTCTGGGGCGGAGGGCTCGATTTTTCAGTTCTCGTTTCCCCTCTTGAGCCCCTCTTGGGCCCGTCTTGGGGCCTCTTGGTCCGTCTTGGGCGGCACTTGGGGCGTCTTGGGGGCCCTGCTGGGCCGTTCCGGGGCCGTCTTGGGAGCCTCGTGGGCCCAGGGAGGGCGAGGTTGAGTTTGGATATTTGTAAGACCACATTTCGTCGGGCCTGCCGGGAGCTTGCGAGAGCGGCGACGGTTGTGCGGTTGGTGGGTTCAGGGAGGGCGAGGTAGAGCAGGCAGGAGGCAGGCGAGAGGCAGGAGGCAAGGTACGAGACAGGTAAGAGGCAGAAGGCAGCAGGAGGCGAGGTAGGATACAGGAGGAAGGCAGGAGGAGGGGAGCAAGCGGAAGGAGGAGGAAGGAGCAGCAGTGCTCGATTCAAGACGAGCACTCAACACAGGAGGGTCGGGGAAAAAAACACGTCAACAATGAAAGTGTTCGGCTTCTCGAGGTCCTCCTGGAGAGCGTCTCGGGAGGGGGGGTCTTGGAGTCTCGTGGAAGCCTGGTAGCACTCATGGGGTGCGTTTTGAGGCTGGTGGGTCCAACTTGCAGCAATATCAAGCCATCTCAGCAGCCTTGCTGGCCCTCCTGGGCAGTCGTGGAAGCCCTGGAGGGCTTGCTTAGGACAGCCCCATGGGAGCGTCGGGCCGCCTCGGGGGAGCCTCGGGAGAGAGAGGGGGCCGATGCCCGCAGCAGTGCGTCCAGCCGGCTCTGCGCAGAACTCTTCCACGTCCGAGCGCGTTCCCCTCCCCTCCTCCTCCTCCCTCCTCCTCATCGACCTCCTCCCTCCCTCCTCCTCATCGACCTCCTCCTCCTCCTTGACCTCCTCCTCCTCCTCCTCGACCTCCTCCTCCTCCTCCTCCTCCTCCTCCTCCTTCTTCTCCTTCTCCTTCTCCTTCTCCTCCTCCTCCTCCTCCTCCTCCTCCTTCTCCTCCTCCTCTCCCCTCTCCTCCTTCCTCCTCTCCTCTCTCCTCTCTCTCCTCCTCCTCCTCCTCTCCTCCTCCTCTCCTCCTCCTCCTCCTCCTCCTCTCTTCCTCCTCCTCCTCCTCCTCCTCCTCCTCATCCTCAGTCGCGGGGCGTCCTTTCCCCGCTCGAAGTGCCCTCGGTGCACCTCGCAATTGCTCCAGGGCCCTCGGGCCCACGCGTGCACCCCGCGCACGCGTCCTGCGTGTGGCCTTGAGCCACAGCAGCGGCGGTCACGCCGCTGTGCCGTCGCTGTCGGGGAGGGGGTCCAGGGCCATGTTCTCGACTCTGGTGGTGAACGTGTTCAGGTCGTTGATCTCCAGCTCGCAACTGACCTTCCACGAGTACACGTCCGTGAACCCCACAAGGTCGGCCCAGTCCACGTACCAATCTGTCTCCACGGACCGGTCCGTCATGCACATAATTTCGAGCTCGCCCAGCAATGGGCGGAACCCCGCGGACTGACTGCCTCAGCAGTATCCTCGCCGGACCTCCTGAGCGTCACTGTGACTGAGGAGGGCCCGGCGATGCATCCGTTGCGAGGCCCAGACCCGCGTGACGATTTAGCGTCCTGATGCCGATCCAAACCTCCACCTGTATGCCAAAAAACCATGAACACCGCGGTCATCACGACCGTGCTCAACTCGAGCCGACACTCTGGAGCACTCGTCCTGAAGAGGTCCACGGTAGTGCCTCGTGTACCGTCTTCCACTCGCCTCGTGCGACGCACCTGAGTGCGTCTCGTAGAACAGCTCCTTTCGTTAGTCCATCCGCACAGCAATCCCTCGTGTCGATCCACCACAATCTCTCGAGTATACCTCGATCCAGAAGTTCTCGGATCCATTGAGCATGGTACAGAGTATGTCTCTCCGCCGGAATCCGTACCTGCTCCGCCGTGATGCCACTAAACACACTCTGGGCATCAACACAAGCTTCCAGATCAATTGCTGGCTTGATACTAGCTTCGCTTCCGTTGACCATGTCTCGCAGCTGTCTGGCCGTCAATTCTCCAGTCTGAACTTCCGTCAAGAAACCGGCCAGCAGCAATAAGTAATCACAGCAATATGATAAGTGACATAATTCTGCTCCCCAAGTGGATCGTACAACGTGAGCTTGTTTCCGGGGAATAATATTATAAAACGTTGCATCTACCTCCAATCTCCTGCTTCGTCTCGATCAACAAATAAACAGCTCCACGCATAGCCAAACCCTTATCGTCGGGTTCTCTCCAGAAGGCCGCATCTCCAACAGCCATTAGCTTCACGGGGGGAGTCAGCCTCTGTGCAGTCAAAACCAGAGGATTCTCCTTCATATACTTGAGTAGCACATTCATCTTCCTGATGTGTCCAACCTTGGGTGCCTTACCGTGTCGTTGGAGTGCTGCAACATAGATACATATGTCAATCCTCGTCATGATGCACCACGCGATAGCTCCAAGCAGAGACGGGTAGAGCTTCACGTGCTTCTCCGGTGGATCTTCGTCGTCTCCTCTGCCCTGCAGTTCCTTCTCATCGATACAATTCAAATTCTTGATATACTCGGTCTGGTCCACCTCGATGTTCATATCCTCAAGCTGTCTGTGGCGCAGGCCACAGTGTACAAAATCACTCTCACTCATAGTCATCTTGCCGAAAACTGCCTCCAGGGATGAAATCATCTCGCCAGTCGCCTTATCGGTTCCCGCGTATTTCAGATCATCTGGATGGGTGGAAACAACCATTACCAAAACCTCCTGGATGTGCTTCAGCCAGAGCTGGGGGTCCGCATGTGTTGGTCTAAGCCCGCTCGACAACAAAACTTGATCACGTCGAAGTCCAAATAAACTCGGGGCATCGTTGAGACCAAATCCTCCCTTCTCCATATGCAAGACCTCCAAAATCGAGTTGAAACCCTCGAAACCTTCCACTTCGCATAATAGCTCAGCTGTGCCCTTCGGCAACTCGAAACACATGTCTCTAATCGGTTCGTTGAGCAGCTTCGCGACCTCCTCGAAGGTCATTCCCTGTAGGAAGGCCGATGAGATGTCCGCGCTGCATAGCTTCCAACGATGCTGCGCTGCAAAAATATTCACCATTCTCTGTCCCCATCTCGTACTGGTCGCGGTGAACGTCTTCACCTCATCCTTGTGTCTGTCTTTAAATCCACGTACCATAAGCCTGCATCGTATGATCCTGGTCATAGTTCCGTCTGCTGCTTGTACCCATTTCCATTGATCGACCCGCTTCGCGTCGATGAGGTTCCTGGCTTGCCTACGAGGTCGCCTCGACATGGCCTTGAATCCTGCCCAGTGACGTAACTCCTTAAGTCGTGCCGCTCGAACTGCTTCTCGGTGTTCGATCTTCTCGGCAGGCGTCAGCAGGTTGTCATCTCTCTCTGTCACGGCCTTGGCGGATCCATCCTCGTAGAAGCTCAACACAGCCACATCGTCCACATGCGTAGGGTCTCCATTGATGGTCGGCTCGTTTAGCATCTTCCAGGCTCCTGCTGCGAATCCTATCTGGAAGACCTTCTCCGGTTGCAGTGACTCCATTATGTCGTCCGTCGCCTTCGCGTGTGTGGTGTTCTGCGTGTTCCAGGCCTCCATCACATCGTAGTCCTGGATGATCTCGTTCCGCTCGAGAACGGACATGTCTGGCTCTTCCGTGAGGTAGCCGATCATGTCCATGAAATCGGTCTCATCCACGTCCCTCGTCAAGTCCGAGTCCTCCTTCGGCATTGCCCAGAAAGCCTCCAGGCTGTACAACTCTTCCGATGACGATGCTGCCTCTGCTGGAACCGTACTCCCGCTGGCTGGTGTGCTGGCGCCATCATCTGCTGCTTGTGTAGGTTCAGCTGGTGTTGGCAGCCCGGGAGGTGGCTCTGGTCTATCTGGCGGTTCATCTTCCAGCCTTCTTGCTAGATGCTCTGCTGGATTTTCCGAGCCTTGCGATCCTTCCGAACGGGCCCTTTTCCGTATCTCCCGATGTTCGCGCATCCATGCGTTAACTCTTGGTAGGTGAGGTCCGCCCATGTGTGGTATTTGTGGTGCCTGTCCTTGCAAGACGTCCAAAACATCAGGCTCCACAGTCAGGAACTGCATGAAATAGCACGAAGCCCATTCCTTTTCGCCGAAGATATATCGAAGGCTGAGATGTTCTGCTGCAGATCCTTCACCATAGCACATGGCCTCCACTCCGGACCCTCCTTTATCCAGACGCTTTGCAGTCCACCAACACAAAGCGTAGTGCTCGAAATCGTGAAGTCCAGGAAGTGTTGGTACCTTCCTGCCAACTCGGGCGGCCACTGCTCCGTTGATATAAAGTCCGCAAGAAGCGACTTGGAGCATGGCCGCCACCACGATAGGATAGCTCTTGGATATCTTCGTCAGAGCCCATCCTGATGACGTGCTCGCCCAGCCGAGATGCTCGAAGTCTTCTCTGATATTATGTACGAAGTCCAATAGAGTCAGCGCTGGGTCGCTGTCAACCGCAAAGAAGGATACTGAGTAGCTATACAGTATCGCACGTCTAACATCAGGAGTGTTGACTATCATGTCGCGTCCTTGCCAGTGTATGGTGATCGTCCCCGTCTCTGGTGCTTGTGCCGAGACAACTTTGGCTGGTCCCTTCCAGCTCGGCACATCCTTTGGCGCTTTCCCCGGCTTGTGGAAATCCACGAGGTCTCCGATCTCCAAATGCAGATCCTCCGTCGCCGGGGCAGCTCGTGCCTTGGCAGCTCGTTCCGTCCTCGCCTGTGCCGTGGCCTCGATGATGGACATGGTCGCGATCTCTCGGAGCCTCTGCGAGTGCCTGAACATAGCTAGTCCATCTTCATCATCCAACTCTTGAGCTCCACTCCTGTCAAAATCCCTGAGCACAAGAGGCACACGTCCGTAAAGTGCTTTGTATGGCGTGCCTTCTCCGATCGTCAGGAACGAGTTCTTAGCGAGAACTGCTTCGGCCAATCTTCGAGCGAAGGGCAACTTGATGCCAAGCTCTCGGAGATGTGCGTCTATGACATGCATCTGCCTGCGCAGTATATCATGATGTCGTTCAACTACTTGCGCGTGTTGTCCTGGAGCGTTCAGCTTGCGCGTGGTCCCCATGCGTCCGAGAGCCACCCCCGCTTCTTCTGATGCCATAGCTCCTTCGCCGTCGACGGTCAGTACTGCCATAGGCCCGAAAACCTAAATCCAGTTCACCCATATGAAGTCCAAGAGCGTCTCGATCGTCTTATCTGGAAGTTCTCGCGCCACGGTGAACCTAATACAACCGTCGATGAGATGTCCAACAACGCGTCGTTCGTAAAATAGGAGGTCCAACTGCACCTCGTCGTTGAACTGTACACTCAGCTTAATCGTCGTGGTCGCCCTGGTTCCCTTCTTCATCCACAGTCGGCAGACTCGGCAGGTGTCCACAATGTCGTCGACCATCTGCAAGACCTTGGGCGGCACGCCTCCGGCCGAGAGCATGCGCTTCATGGCCTTTTTGTTGGCGTGGAACCACCTCAGGTGCAGTCGACGTAGCACTCTTCGTGCCACTGCCTCGTTGTTGCCGAACAACGCTCGCCGGGCGGATCCAAGATCCCAGCTAGACCAGTCCACCTCCATACCTTGATCTGCTTCGGGTCGTGCTGGTGAGTCTGGGACATCTGCAGCGTCCACAGGTCCGTCCGGTCTTGGTTCGGCTGCTCCTGGTGCTGGGTCGTGGGCAGCTGCTCGTGCTCGTCGGCGTCCCCCTCCAGCTGGTCTTTGGCCCACTTCGGTTGCCCATCTACACTGTCCTGCCACGAGGGTATGTCCAGGTGCATCTTCGGGTTTGCCTCGCTGACACTGCTTACATCTCCATGTTCGTACTCCCGGTGTAGCAATCCGACATTTTCCAGGTATCCGAGAGTGTGGAACATGTGCTCCGTTGCAAGCTCGGCATTCCCATTCTCGCACTCGTCGTAGCTGCGTCCTCGGATCTGGGGGCCGAATCGCTGCCGCCCGTGGTCCCGGTGCTGGTGCTGGGGTATCTTCAGGAACAGGTGCTGGTACTCCGGCGTCCTCTGTCTTTCTGGATAGTCTCCTTCTGCCAGCTCCTTCCGGCAATGCATCTGGAGGGGTTGGCGGATCCCAGGGCGGAACCCAGGGTCCGTGTTCCTCGAATGGTGCTGCCGCCGCTGCCCCGGGATACGCCGTAGTGTCCTGCAAGTACGTCTTGATTTCTGCGTTTCTTTTCTCCGACAGGTAGTCTGTGACGCCATTGGCGATAGCCACCGCGAATCTCCAGGGCCATCATCTGGCCCTCGACGTGGCTTCTCGTCCTTCAATAGTATCATGCACGTGACTCCCGTCGCATTGAAATCCAACCACGTGTCGTAGTAGTGCCTCGTGGGATGCCCATAGCTCCGTCCTCTTCTGTTGTGGTATACCTCGAGCACTCTTCAGTCCGGCCATACACTGATCCACCATAGCGTATACGACTCCAGGAAACTGAGCAATTGCTTGCCACGGTGGTTCTTGATATAACTTGGAGCCGTCTGGGTTCTCGTTGATGAAGGCTCGATCTTTCCGCAGCTGGTACAATGCCACTTGTCCGCACAGCAAGGCCAGTGGCCTGCATCGCTCGAGACTTTCCCTCCAGCTCTCCGTCGCATTGACCATATTTACGATGGAGAAACGTCCGTAGGGAGTACATGGAGGTGTCATGATAACAACCATCACTCCACGCTCCAAGTAGTGCCACAGCGTCCACTGCTCGTTGGGATCCGACAAATCCGCACCGCAAACAATGTCGAAGTTGGGTCCCACTCTGCATTTTCTTCGCACGCAAATCCTGGAGACGTAACCTCGTCCTCCGCAAATGTCCAACACATCCATGCCGGAGGCCGCCTTCGCCAGGTAAGCCGTGAGGTGAGAGAGGCTTGCTGCTTTCCTGACTCCTGGTCCTTCGTACCAGGTTGCTCCGTCATCTCCGGCAACTCCCCGCAGGCATGATGCGTAACTGTTGCCGTCGTAAAACTCCTCCTCCACGAACAGGATGACGTAATCGTCGTCGTCCGAGTATATGTCCGTGTCTTCATAGATAGCGAAGAGGGAGTCGTCCATGGCCAAACCTTTTATACTGTCGCCGCAGTCGTCGAAGTGGTTCTCGATCTCGAACTTCTGCTTCTTGGCCTCCTTCGGTTTGTCGGTCAGCGACTTCATCTTCGCGCGCATCCTCGCCTCCGTCGGGTAGGAGTTCTCATCGTTGCCTGCCGTGTTCTCGCCCGCAGGCGCTTCCATAGTTCTCGACTCTGGTGGTGAACGGTTACCCTCTAACAAGAGGGCGTCGTTGATCTCCCGAAACATCGCCACCAAGTACTGTGCGTGCTGTTCGTCTCGCTGTTGTCTGCGTTCGTCGCTTCCGGACGAGCTCCTCCAATCACTCTTGTGCCGACGTCCTTTTCCTTGACATTGACATGGTTGGGCTCGAACCGTGAACGTAGACTGGACTCGGTCTACTCGGTCACTCCATCCTCGTTCTCTGCCTCGTCCGGTAGAGACTACACATCGAAAGAACACCAATGTATTTCCACCTCGTGGGGAACCTCTCGTCTGAGCTTCAAGATCGTCGGGTCCGCCCACATAGAGCTCCCACGCTCAGCAACTAGCATGGCGTCTCCGCCCCCAGCAACCTGTGCTCGTACGCAGTCTTCAAGAAGTCGTAGGCGCTGTTGTGGTCGCTGTCCTCGCTCAGCTCCTCGACGTCCTGGTAGATCTGCCCACAGTAGCCGGAAGCGTCCTTCGGTGAGGTGTCGTTTCAGCTCTCGTGCTTCCTTGCCTACCACCTGGTCGTAGGCCATCACCTGTGTCACGGGCCATCCTCCTTCTCGTGCCGCGCGCATCGTAGTTGCCAATCCCAAACGGTGGCCAAGAACTTGAGCGTGAAAATGATGATGCGGCGTCTCCGAACGGCGTTCGGCAGCTGCTCCGGCCGCCGCGGCCGGAGCCCTGCCCCTTCAAAGGCCCGAGGAGGCTGCCGGATCCGGCAGCACCTCAAAGCGCACCTCCTTCTCCTTCTTGTCGCCGAAGATCTCCTTGATGCTGGCCCACTTCTTGCTCGGAATGCACTTCTTGTAGATACCATGCACCTTCAGCGAATGTTGAAAGCCATTCCAACTCTTATTCTGCACGTGTTGCTTGCATTCGGCGTACAGCTGTGACATCTCATTGAGTGTCAAGCCCAGGCCGCTCATCTCTCCCCGGAAATCGTCCCACATGAAGTCCAAGCGCTCGGGGTGAGGTTGCAGTCGGTCGATAGGGTATCCTGTATTACCGCTGGAAGTCGATGCCTCTCTGAATCGTGAACAGGGTAATAGCCAGTGTCCGCTTCTGCTTTCCTTCAGGTTGTAGCTGCGAGTCCCTGCTGGAAGGACGAGCTCTCTGCGTCCAGGTCCACATAGATGTAGTGTACCAGGCAGGGCCGCACTCCAAGATCGCATCGAGCTTCTTTAGTGAACTGTTGCCCAGCAACGCAGGAACATCGCTTCCAACATCGCTTCCAGGAATGATGGGGGCCGTGTACGTGTCCAGGTTGCCGCTGCCATCGCCCTCCTGATAAATTTCCTGCGTGCCGATGGGGATCTTCCATTGCTGATGGCAGTAGTCGAGTCCTTTTCCAACTCCATTGACTTCTAGGGGTTCTCGCAGTTCGGTCTTCTCCGTGTCGTGCTGATATTGCTTGGCTTTCTCCGCTTGCTGTCGTGCCCAACGCTCTCCAACGAGGCTGCCGTGCGCTCCCGGGTCCACGAGGATGCCCATCTCGCCACCGTCGAGCCGGGTGCGCTCGTATCCCAGGTAGGTCTCCTCGCGGTTCTCCCCCAGGGTCCAGACAACTCCGTTGAAGTCTCCACGATCATCGCTAAAGTTCACTCCGCCTGTGTGCTTGTCCTGAGGAATCTGCAGGCCGTCGTTGTCCTCTCCAGCTTCTTCGTGTTGTCCGTCATGCTCGGTGTGTTCGTCATCATCCGGAATGGCGACCTAGCCCGCTCCTCTCGGGAGTTCTGGGCGCTCACGTTCATGAGGATGTCCAGGCTGAAAGTAGCTCTCGGCGTCGAGGTCGAAGGATGACAAATCCACCTGCTGCTCGGGCACGCTCGACACCTTGTCCCAGCTCCCCGCCGAATCCTGAATTCCGCTGCTCGCGCTCTGGGGGGTCACCATCTTCGCTGGAACGGGGCTGAAGATCAAGCCGCCTACGTTGATCGAAGAGGGGTCCTGCTTCTCGTCTGCCTTCTTGATGCCGAGTATCTCCGATACTATCGGAGGTGTCTTCGCTGGTGTTTCCGTTGACGCCTTCGGGAGAGGAACTTCAGCAGTGTGGCTCCGGTACTCTATCTCCGTCCTCATCCTTCGGGGCCACTATCGATGAAAGTCCCAAGATATGTCCGATTCCAAACGTGGGTCCCGATGGCATGTCCGTGATCTCCCCGAACTTGGCGGTCCCCAAGGTCGGTAACATCGGGAAGTAGGGTCCGCCGCTCGAGGACAATACCGACCCTGTCGTTGGTGGCTCCATGCTTTCCGTCATCGGTCTCGGTCCGAACCACTCCAGTGCCTTGTCCTCAATGGCCTTCGGCTGCACTGGCGATATCACCACGCCGGTGAAGCCGTGCGAGCCCTCCACGCTCGCGCTCGCCTTCTGCTCGTTGTCGTTCTTGGGTGCCTCTGTGGCGAAGAAGCTCACCGATCCAGAACCGTAGGCCGAGCTGCTTGTCGTCGCTGCCGTCGCTGTGGCTGACGTGTTGTTGGATCCAAACCATGGAACCGCCGCCGAGGCCGCTGACACCGGTCGGGGTCCGTTCGTGACGAAATTGCCTTTTCCTTGCCCTTTGCCTTGTCGGTGGGGGCAATCTTTGATCAGGTGGAATTCGCTCTCGCAACCCTTCGTGAGGCACTTCATGACCTTGCCGTCACGTCCGGTAGGATTTCGTCGCCCTTTTCCTTCGAAGTGGTAGCCCTTACCTTGTCCACGTTGACCGAAAGCTCCACCTCCACGAAACGGGATCAGAGATCCCTTGCCGCCCGTACCTTTACCGAACCTGTGGAATCTCGTAGTTCAGCCTGTAAACCGTCGCCAACGCTTCTTATGAAAGACGTAGTTCTGGTAGAGGTACTGTTGGATGACCGCGTCGTCTTGGCCGATCTGTCCAGGGAAATCCGAGCCGTCCAGGTCCTCTCCGTCGTCGTCGTCGGAATCCGTGTCGTTCTCGTCGTACTCGTTGCCGTAGTAGGCCTGCCATGGATCTGGCGCCGGCGGCACTGCCGCGGTAGGCGTCCAGGGAGCCGAGGGGGCCCACGATGCTGCCATGCCTCCGCCAGTGTAGCCATCTGCTGGATCATCTTGATGCCCATCGCCGCCGCCGAAGTTGAACGTCGGAAAGAAGAACTGGCTGTGGCCCTTGCCCTTGCTGCTTCGATTCACCGACATCGGTCCCTTCTCCAGAACATGTCCGTACCGTCGAATGTATTCCACTAGTTCCGCGAACTGCTGCTCTGTCCTCGGCAAGTGGCCTCTGAAGTGGATCAGCAACTCATTCCACTCCGCAGGGCTACAGCCCAGGGCCGTCATCAGCATCCAAGCGTAGCCCTGTGGTCCCATCTGAAATCCTCCAAGAGCCGCTGCTCGTCGTCGTGTGACCTCGAACCTGCTGAGCGTCTGATCTATGTTCTCGTAGCTCTTGCGGTAGAAGCCCAACAAGTCCGAGGTCGCCCTGCTCTCGTTCTCGTCACCGAGTGGGGCAAATGATCTGGAAAGAACGAGCAGCAAGAGCTGCAGTCCTGTGAGTTGTCGCGCTCCTGCTCCATCGCCTGGGTCTGCTATGGCTCCATCTCGTAGCTGTTCTGGTGGGATCTCTCTCGCCAAGCTCCGAGTCGTAGCGCAGCTGCTGGAGTTTGCTGTTCGGGCATGACCTCTCTCGCCGCCGCCGCAGCCCACATCGTCACATCCGTCAACCAGAATCTGAAGGGGTACTGCGTGTCCTGTTCTGGGCTCCACGCCGGCGGGACCTTGAGGCTGCCCATGACCTCGAGATGTAGGTGTTCCATCTCGCCAAACAATATGTGAGCAAGCTCACGCCAGTGATACAGAATGCTTCTCGCACCGAAGCTGTCCAGTGCCGAAGCCGTCGTAGCGGATATTGTAGTCTGCGGAGGGGCCGTGCTTCACCTCGATGAAGACCACCTCCGCTCCGTGGGTCACCTCGATGACCCGCTTGAAGCCGGACTCCTCCGGCAGCCGCGCAGTGGCAGCGCTGAGCCCTAGCCCGAAGTGGACCAGGGCTCCGCTACCAAGTCGCGGGGCGTCCTTTCCCCGCTCGAAGTGCCCTCGGTGCACCTCGCAATTGCTCCAGGGCCCTCGGGCCCACGCGTGCACCCCGCGCACGCGTCCTGCGTGTGGCCTTGAGCCACAGCAGCGGCGGTCACGCCGCTGTGCCGTCGCCGTCGGGGAGGGGGTCCAGGGCCATGTTCTCGACTGCCTCCTCCTCCTCCTCCTCCTCCTCCTCCTCCTCCTCCTCCTCCTCCTCCTTCTCTTCCCTTCCTCCCTCTCTCCTCCCGCCCC
>CAUYUJ010002658.1:138023-168023 GCA_963575745.1 Prorocentrum cordatum
ACACCGCAGGGACCGTTCAACCTTGAACGATCGGCCGCTGCCGCAACGTCCGACCGTTCAACATCGATCGATTCTGGGTCGCCGGCGGCGTTCAACCTTGAACGCCCGCCCTGGGGTCGCCGCTGGTCGACACGACGCAAACCTACCGTACGCGAGGTGCGATTGGGAGAGAAACCGAAGGCACCGTGGGTGCTGCATCGCTTGGGACGAAGAAACCCAGGGCACACTGACGAAAATCAGTAAGTTTCTTGGTGCGCGTCCCCACTGTGCAAAACAAGGCCCTTTTCGGCGGTGAGCCCAGGGGGGAATGAGAGGGGTCAGGCCTTCTCCGGAGGCTCGGGAGACCTCGGGCCTTCTGAAAAGTTGTCCTGACCTTGCCCGCAGACGGGAGACAACTTCTCAGAAGGCCGAAAAGGCTTCTGAGAAGCCCCGCCGCATTGTGAGAATCCCCAGCTCACTTCCCCCCGGTCGCGCCGCCGACCTTTCTAACAAACGCACCTGACGAAGGAATCGAACAGGACAGGGCCGTTCTGACCTTCCAGGGCGGTTCGGCCAACGCTTGTGCGATGAATGCCACGGAGGGGGATGAAGTGCAGGCCCGCTCCAGGGATGCATCGAGGGGGTTGAGGATGCATGCGCTAGGGGGGACGCCTGGTTTGATTTAGGGCGGGGCTTTCGGACTCAACCGACTCAACCTGTTTTTGTACCATCGTCATCATCATCGTCATCATCGTCGTCATGGTATTCATCATCGTCCGCGTCCTCGCCATCATCATCACCATCTCCTCATCATCGTCATCAACATAATCTCCATCATCTTCTCCTCGTCATCGTCAACATCATGTAGTGATGATGGTGATGATGATTAAATCAATACCCGCATGACGATGATGGCGGCGTGAACATGTTGATGATGATAGTGGTGATGATGACGATGATGATGAAGCCGGTGATTGCAATGATGATGGCGATGAAGATGATGATGCTGATGATGATGAGGATGACGATAACCTTCTGTCGGACTGCGCGGGCCGTGCTGAGTACTAATCGGAAAGCCCCACAGCCTCCGTGGAAGCGGGCCACCGCATTTCGTCAAGCACCTCCGTGAGGTCGGGCAGCGCCACGGGGACCCGCGCCAGGTGATCGGCCACGACGCGGTCCACGACGTTGAAGAACTCCTTCGGGCCAGGCGTGGCGTCGATCCTGCGCGCCCTGAACTCCCGAAAGACGTCGGAGCGGATCACGACGGCGATCTGCAGCCTGCCGCCGCCCACGCGCTGTTGCAGCTCGTGGTGGGTCGCGAAACTGCCCTGGCAGTCCGCGGAGGCGCGGCGGTGCGCGTTGTGCTCGAGGGAGGACAGGGCGCCCATGTAGAAGGACCCAGGCTTTTGCTCGAGGGTAACGACCCTCCCAGGAGGCTGCGCTCGAGGGTGACGCCCCATCATGTGCACCCAGGACCCCTGGGATCCTCACTTACACGGAGCGCGCCCCGAAAATCGCCACGGCCGCGTGCAACAGGGAGCATCCGCCGTCTGCGTGCCAACCATCGTCCCGCGCGCCTGGTTCGATGCGTACGCGAACGCGTTGTCGGCGAAGAAGTGCTCTGTCATGATGGGCTTTCCGTTCTGCTCGACGATGGCAGGTGGCATGCCGTCGGCTTTGACAGCCTCGCGCATTTTGTCTCCCAGCAGTTGCAGCCGCGGGCGCATCTTCTTCCGCGGCGCTCGCACGAAGGCGGCCGCGTGGGGCGAGGGGGTGATTTGCAAATCCCCGCCCTTGTTGAGGCTGCGGCAATTCGGGGGGCTTTCGTCGCCCACGATGTCTGCGACCTCTGTTTTCAAGCCCTTTGCCGCCTCGTCGCCTCGGAGGCATTTGGCGACGGTTGCCCCCGTGCCCAGGCGCTCCTCGGCCAAGTTCCGCCAGCACGGGTCACTCTGCAAGAAGCGGAGCAAGTCTGGGTCCAGCTCCGCCTCCGCCATCGCGCCCGCGCCCGAGCTGGGCGCCAGCCGGCTGCAGGAAGCGACGAGCCCTTAGACGACTGATTGTCGCTCTGGCGCCAGGGTGCCAAAGCCGGCAGCTCTCGGCGGCCTTCACCAAGTCTGGGGGGGGGGCAGTCTGCAAGTTCGTCAGCGGGCCAGCGCCCTCGGCCGTCGAGTGCCTTCGCTGTTTCAGCCTTTAGCCAATCCTCGCCCGACCGCTTGAACCACTTCAAAGAAAGGCAGGTTGTCCAGCCACGGGGCGGGTTCCTGGTCCTCGTAATTGTAGAAGTCTCCCGACCCTGGCTCCTTGCCTGGGACCCCCAAGACCTCCCTGCAGAAAACCACGAAGTCTTTCGGGTGCCCCCCTGGATGCCCGAGCGCGCCGCAAGGCTCTGTTTGGAACAACACCTTGCGCGTGTACAACTCCGCCATCAGGCACCCGATGGACCACATGTCCAGGTCCTCTGAGTAGCGCTGGTTCCCCGAGAAAACGTCTACCGCTCTGTAAGCGGGCGTGCATACTCCGAGGTCATCGCAGGTCGGGCTGTAGCGCGGTTTCTTCTTCAACCTGCCTTGGAGATCCGCCATCTCCACACAGCCGAGGTCGGCGAGCACCATCTGCGGAGGGGGGCGGATGGAGGAGAGGGGAGCGACGGCGACTGAGCTCCCCCTGGAGGGAAGGGCGGGATAGAGGGCACGACGACGGCATCTCGGGGGAAGGGTGGAACCTCCCTTGTTAGAACTCGGTGTGAGACCTAACATGAAGGCGAGTGAGATAAGCTGAGCTCTGACCTCGTCTATGAGGGCGTCGCCGGAGTTCTAACATGCTATGTTAGAGCTCCATGGGAGCTCTAACAAGCTATGTTAGAGCTCCATCGGAGCTCCCACATGCTATGTTAGAGCTCCCTGGGGAGATCTGACATGCTAGGTTAGAGCAACCCGTGGAGCTCTAACATGGCATGTTAGAGCTCCATGGGAGCTCTAACATAGCATGCTAGAGCTCCCTGGGAGCTCTAACATGGTATCACGTGCCATGTTAGAGCTCCATGGGAGCTCTAACATACTATGTTAGAGCTCCATGTGAGCCCTGACAACTCGGGATCTTAGTCGAAGGAACGACGATGATGACGGACGACGACGACGAGGATGACGAGGATGACGATGATGACGAGGACGACGAGGACGACGACGACGAGGAGGACGACGACGAGGACGACGAGGATGACGAGGATAACGAGGGCGACGAGGACGACGACGACGAGGACGAGGAGGACGACGACGAGGACGACGAGGACGACGAGGACGGCGAGGACGACGAGGACGACGAGGACGAGGAGGACGAGGAGGAGGACGACGACGACGACGACGGCGACGACGACGGCGACGACGACGTCGACGACGAGCGCCTCGAAGGAACTCGGGATCTGCCAGTCGAACTGCAGCTTGCTCTTTGGGCACGGCGCGACGGGATCCCATTCGCCAAGATCACGTGATACAAGTGCCTGCTTCTCGAAGCAGCCGCGCGTCTGCGGCGATCCTCGCATCCGGATGTTTGCGGGCTTGATGTCGCAGTGAATGAGGCCTCTGTCGTGCATGTACTGGAGCCCTTCGAGAACGCTGTTCAGGACGTGGCGCATCCCTGTCTGCGTGAAGGAGGACTTCCTCAGGAATTGGCGGACATCGATCTCGAACAACTCGTGCACGAGGCCGATGTGCTCCGTCCATTTCCAATCTATCCTGGGTACTGACTGTTGCAGTTCTCGGCGTGCTTTCTTCGGGACCGTTGTAGTTCCTGGGCACAACCTCCTGAAAAGGCCCGCGTCGAGTAAGTGAACGAGACGCGGGTGCGTGCCCACAGCGCCGTGGCGCGTGACCTCATCCAGAGCCCCTCCGACGGCATCCGTATTGAACCCCTTCTGCGCATCGCTGGGGTCGCCCCGCAGCATCTTGATCGCAAGGCCACTCTTGTCGCCCCGTCGCGTGCCCAAGTAGACCTTGCCGGAAGAGCCCTGACTGAGCCCCCCTCCTTCCCACTGCGCGTCGTACTCGAGCGGCAGGCCCTCGCGCTTGCCATTCTGTTCGTTTTGGCACGCGTGCCCGACCGCGTCGAGCTTCAGTGCAAGTATATTCACGCGACCCTCGTCGTGGGGCACCGCTCTCGGAGCAGCAGACCCGCGACGGGCAGCTGCCGCCGGTGGCGTAGGCTCCGATACCCCTTTCGCGGCGGGAACGAGCACCTTCCCCAGCGCGTCCTCTAGGGTTTCTCCTGCGACACCGTGGCCCTCGGCGACAGCTGGCTCATCTTCTGCAGCGTTAGCTGTTCCAGCCGATTTCGCGCACCCTGGCACCCCCGCAGGCTTGCTCACATAGTCTTTCCAGTTGGCGCCCAGCGCAATCTTGAGGAGCCGCGCGCAGGTGTCATGCGAAACTGGCTTTGGCCACGTCAACACACATTTGTTCTTCGTTACCTTCTCCAGCGTCACTTTTGCGGTCGGGGCCCCTTTTGCCACCCTGGCCATGCTATTGCTGCAGGTCTCCCTCAGCTTCTTGTTGATCTTGTCGTTGTTCGACCCGTCACCCTGCAGATAACAGCCCCACTTATAGAAGAGAACCTTGTTCCTGTCGCGACCGCTGCCGCCCGAGGCAGCCATCGCCGCGGAGGCCCGCTGACGGCAGTGTCGCCCCTGCGGGCCCGCTAAGTTTCAGTGAACCGAGACGCCTGCGGGCCCCTCCTCCGTCCTCCTCCTCCCCCTGCGGCCGCTCCTCGGAGCGTTGCTTCCCGTGTCTTCCCCACCCTGCTGCATCCCCATCCTGGCCCGCCCCTGCAGAGCGCCGTAAGGATGCAAGGGCCTTGGCGGCATGGCATCTGCTGTTCATCCAGCTCCCCAGCTTCGGAACGGGAAGCGTAGGATGCAAGGGTGCCCCATGGAAAGGTAAGCATCCTGACTCTGCGCCTTGCCTGCGCCGCGGGCCAAGTGCGACGGATGGCGACGAAGGGATGACGGAGGACTATGTTCCTTTCTGCACGCAAGGTGCGGTGTACTGCACAGGCCAGAATGTGGCGCGCGTCCCATTGCGAGAACGGAGGCGACGCCGCCAGCGCGCGACTGCTGCAGTCCAAAATCAAACAAGTGGCAGCTCCACGGGAACAGGAGCGCGCGGGCTGGCTCCTGCGTCGGAGCTGTCGAATTCTGCTGCAGCCTGTGCTCAAGCCTGTGCTCTGTTTCAGCCTGTCTTCGGCTTCTTCTTCTTCTTCGAGGCCGAGGAGTCGTCTGAGGACGAGGAGTCTGTGGTCGAGGACGCGTCGACCTCGCGCTTCTTACCCTTCTTACCCTTCTTCTTGTCATCCTTATTGTCATTCTTCTTAGTCTCCTTCTTGTCCATATTCTTGTCCTCCTTCTTGTTGTCGTCCTTCTTCCCATCCTTCGGGCCCTTCGGGCCCTCCTTTGTCAGGCGCAACTGCACAGAGCGTGCAAGCATGTCCTCGCTCACGAACACCACGGTGCTTCTCCCGAACATGGCCTCGACGGCACGCTCCACGAGAAACGGCTCGAGCACCTTCGCGTGGTGGTCGTCGAAAGTCAAGGGCAACACTGCGCGCGCTCTCGATGCAGCCGTGCATGCCTGCGCCGCCCGCAGGCGCGCCGAAGTACACCCACCTGGGCTTCCCCGCCTCGTGGCAGAACTCCTTGAGGAGCTCGATGTCGTTGTCGTGCGGGAACCACGGCACCTCCGTTCCCGTGAGCTGGCGGTAGAGCTCCCGCTTCTTCACGGCCGCAGTCACGAGGGCCTTCTCGGGGCGGACGGCTGTTGCAGCTTCGTCGCGCGCCTCGGCGCCACAATCAGCGCCCTCGTCCTCCTGGAGAGGGTGGCAGTACCCCAGCTTCTCTCGCTCCTCGGCCTCCACCTCGGCGACGCACCGGCCGACCATGCTGGCCAAGCTGGTCTCCCGAACCTGCTTGGGCACGAGGGCGCGGCTCTTCTGCGGCAGGACAGGCACGTTCCTCATCACTTCGTTGAAGAGGGGGCTGCCCGCGTCCACGAACTGCCTGATCTTGGCCATTTGCTTCGGCTTCCTCCCCTTGTAGCAGAGCAACATGACCTCGTGCGAGCGCGAGTTCGCCAGGCCTCGCTGCCTCTGGAAGTGGCCGCACTGCTGCATCTGCTTCGTGTTGTAGGCGAGGTGGCATGTGACCGTGCGGAACTTGTTTGCGGCGAGGATCTCCTGGATCTTCGGGAGGTTCGACTGCGCGCGGCCCGTCAGCACCCACAGCACGTCCCGTCCACCGACCATCAGCGGTTCCAGGGACTTCAGGTAGCGTGTGAAATCCAAATCGCCCAGCGCGGGCTCACGGTGCGCGAGGCCTTGTCCATCGAAGACGCAGCACAACTCCGCATTCTTGACATCGTAGAAGCCCATCACTGATGCATTCTCTGTGAGGTTCTGGTATAGGCGTGTCTCAGTAACCGAAGCGTTGATATCCATGGCGCTGCCCTCCGCCGTGATCACGACGACCCGCGTATCCAGCGCGGTAGAGCACTGCTGCTCGCACAGCGCCTTGAAGTTATTCACGTCGCTCGGGGAGACGTCGATCTTCTTCTTGTTCTCGGAGGCCGCCCCCGCTGTTCCAACGCCGCCCGCTGTTGCAGCACCGACCGCGTCGCTGTCTGCAGGCTTTTGCTCTGACGGTTCCTGGGGGTTTCCCACGAGGGAGTCGTGCGCGATCTGGAACTTCTCGAAGAACCTCTTGTTCACTCGCACGCTCCTGTGGAACTTGTCCATGTTGTAGCGCTCGGCGCACGGCTGGGTGAGGGCGCCAGAGATCTCCTGCTTGTAGACGTCCTGGCCTATCTCGAGGAAGTGTTTCATCGCCAGGCGCAGCGCCTCGGTCGGCAGTGACTGCACCCAGGTCGGGCCCTTGTCAGGCCCCTCAGTCTCCTCGAAGAACTTGAGCGGCGAGTCGAGGCATTGCCTCGCCATGACCATGACTTTTCTCTCGGCGGCGTTCTCCTGTGTGCATGCTGCTTCAGTGCTGTTGCAGCCAGTGCTCCCTTTGAACAAGTCTGGGCACGGTTTCAGAAAGTTCGCCACGTACTTCTTCGCCCACAAGATCTCGACCACTGCCTGGCCGATGGTGGAGGCGCTGTACGGGTCCTTCACGCTCTTCCGCCACGTCCGCGTGTTACAAGCTTTCCAAGACGTACCCCAGCGAGGTAGCGTCCGTCTTCGCGATGATCGTCCCAAGCTGCGTGGGCCTGTCCAGCAGATTGTCTCGCCCCCAACGGTTCACGGCGGCATCCAAAAGCAGCAATGCCCCCGGGCACTTTTCGAGAGCGAGCCAGTTGATCATGTGCGTCTTGACGGTCCCCAGGCTGGGGCAGTGCATAAGTCCCCACTTTATGTTTTTCTCCAACCACGCCTGCACCTTCTCTGCCGAGGGGTTCCCGCCACCTGGCCCGCCGCTCTTCAAGATGTCCGCCGCACGTGCCACGATGCGCATGAGGTTCTGGTTCTCGACCCCGAGGAAATCGCGCAGGCGCTCGTTGCGGGATCTCTGGTTGACAGACCACTTGAACTTGTTCTCCTCGACCTCCTCAGCCGCGCGCCCCGGGATCAGCGCGAAATCGAAGGGCCAATCCAGAATCAAGTCCTCCACCGCTTCTACGGCCTGCCTGTTGCCTTCCTCTTTCGCCCAGTAGTAGGCCAGCCAGACAGCGTTGACCACGACGTCACTGCCCAAACGCTTGAACTTGCCGATCTCGGGCACAGCGGCCTGAATCACGTTGGTGATCATGATGGGGATCTCGAACCCTCTCGACCTGCCTCGGGATGTTCCAACGCCTGCCACCCTTGACCTGGCTTAGCGTCTCCACGATGCGCCGCTGTGGGTTACCCTGGGCTGTGCACTCGACGTCGACAGCGCCCTCAAGAGAGTCGTTCGCTGTTTCAGCCGCGTCGTCCGTCGGCACGTTCCGCATGAACATGTCCGCACCCGCGTTCTCCACCTTGCCCGCCGTGATATTCTCCTCCAGGAAACTGTTGTCGATGGGCGCCGTATACGCCAGGTTCAGATAGGCATTCCTGCGCTCGCCCTTCTCGTTACACTCTTCGATGATCCGGGCGAGCTTCTCCTGCAATGGGGTTCTCTCCTTGCTGTCCTTCTTCGAGATCTTCTTCGACTGGTCCTCCTGCGACTTGTCTGGCTTCTCCCTCTTCGGCTTCTCGGCCCTCTCGGCGACGCGCTTCGGAATGGTCTTGAGAAGCCGTTTGAAGTCAGTCTCGATGAGGGGGAACACCTCGTCGGCCCAGAAGTCCTTGAACGGCTGCGCCGCGAAGCCGCTCATCGCGCTCAGGCGGGCTGGTTCAGCTGCGGACTGGCCGTTCCACCTCGCGCGCCTGTTGCAGGTCGGGCTGGAGCCGCGGCGGGAATGGAATTGGGCAACGATGGAAGAAGAGGGGCCGTTGTAGCCGATGGAACGTCCAGAGGGCGGATAGGAAGCAGAGCGAAAATAGCCGCAACTAATTCTAGACGAACTCACGGATGTCGGAAGTCGCCCATCCCCTCGAAGCAATGCGAAGATTAATGCATTTTCAGCGAGCGAGGGCGCCAAGAGCCTGTCGAGTTCTCCCCGGATGGCCTACCAGCTCTTGGTGGGTGGCCCCAGAGCTTTTGCAAGACCCCAACGGCACCAGGAAATTCTACCTATACCTACCCTAAGGGCCTCAAGAGGAGATCCCAGAAATTCTATCCCCCCACAAGGCCTCAAGAAAGACTGCCAGAAATTCCTCGCCCCTCAGGGCGTCAAGAGGAGATCCCAATCTTCAACGCACTCATTTTTGGAGTCCTAGTAGATCCAGAACCCCTCAAGTCTGTTATTATTTCGAGATTCGTTGCCAGGCCGAAGGTTTCGACTGACTGCGCTAGCCGATAGAACAGAGAACAGCTACAGCGCGCCCCCCCTCCCCCCCCCGCCCTCGCGGCGGACAGCGTCGGATAATTCATGTAGTCGGGGGGGGGGGGGCTGGGGGGCCCTGGAGCCATGGGGCGTTGATCCGATCGGCATAAGCCCGACACTTGCGCAAACGTCCAGCGGTGCCAGTGCGGGGGGGGGCGGGCGCGCTGCGGGACGGGGGATGAGACGGCACGCATGCTGCAGCTCGCGCGGCCTCGCATGGAGCGCGCGCGCGGCATCGGGCCGACGGGCCGAAAGAAGCAGCCGCGGGGGCGGCGTCCTGCAGGGCACAGAATGCAGATGAGGCCTAAGGATTAAGGGCGAGTCGGGTCGGGTCGTCGTCGCGTCGTCGTCGTCGTCACGGTCGTCGTCGCGGTCGTCAAAATCTCTGATCATATCGCCTCGCCCCCATCTCCCCCCACCCCTCCTCCCTCCATTTACTCCAGCGCGCGGCGCGTGGCGGGCCCTCACCACGTTAGTAGCAGCCCGCAAAATCGCGGTTAGTTTTGGGGTGGTGGCCGACGCGCATGTGAAGAAGGTTGCGCCTGCCATAGTGATCACTGCGGATCCCTGAACAGGGCGCGCAGAGCTTCCTGGAACATACACGCTCAGAGAAGCCGCCGCATACGGTGCAGATGTCAACGCTGCGATAGCGGGCCATCACGCGGCTGCTGTGGTACCCGAGCGCGCCAGCCGCGAGGGGCAAGATCCGGCGGAAGCGCGGTGCGATCCACGGCGCAGTGGCTGGCCAGCCGAAGTCGTTGGCCTCAGACCCCTCGGGCACCTCCAAGGCTTGCCCCGCTGGCGCCGGTGGAGGCAGCCCAGGCTGCCCAGGCTGCGCAGCGACAGGAGGAGGCTGCCCAGCGGCAGCGACAGGAAGTGCTGGGGGTGGGAGTTGGAGCGCGGCCCCTGCGCCACCCGGAGCTGCTGCGGCGCCCACAGGGCCTGCGGCCGCAGCGCCACCACCACCAGCAGCTGGCACATGAACCGCATGCTGGAACACGGCGGCGGCCCCCGGGGCGCGCTGGTCGTCGCCGCCGCCGCCCACCACGACTCCATCTCCATTGATGGTCACACCGCCCACCGCGACTCCATCTCCATTGATGGTCACACGAAGCTGGAGCTGGATGTGAATCGTCGTCGACGGCCCAGATGCTGCCAACGCGGCCATCGCGGCGAGCGTCGACGCCGCGTCGACGCCTGAGTCCGAAGCGGGGGGGGGTCGCCTGCTCAAGCAGGGAGGAGCGCAGCTGAAACACTGGACCTTCGCACTGCAGACGGCTGAGGCTGAGGCAGCGACGCCGACGGACGGTGACGACGACGACGGGTCACGGGCCATGGGCCACCGGCCACGGGGGAGACAGTCGGACCGTCGGGGGGCGCCGCACGATGACTCATCTGCGAGGGCCCTCCGTCGGGAGGCCCCCCGACCACTCGGCCCCCCCGACGGGGGTCGACAGCCAGGGCCCGAGAATCCGATCGTATGTTAGAGCTCCAATGGAGCTCTAACATCGTATGTTAGATTATGTTAGAGCTCCCTGGAAGCTCTAACATCGCATGTTAGAGCTCCGTGGGAGCTCTGAGGCAGCGGCGGCGGCGGCGGCGGGTAGGTTGGAATTACCAGGGAGCTCTAACATAGCATGTTAGAGCTCCCAGGGAGCTCTAACATGCTATAGCAGAGCTCCCATGTTAGAGCTCCCTGGGAGCTCTAAAATACCGAGCTCCAACGGAGCTTTCACATAGCATGTTAGAGCTCAGTGGGAGCTCCCTGGGAGCTCTAACATGGTATGCTAGAGCTCCGTAAAAGCTCTAACATGGCTTGTTAGAGCTCCAACGGAGCTCGAACATAGCATGTTCGAGTATGTTAGAGCTCCCTGGGAGCTCTAATACGGTATGTTAGAGCTCCGTGGGAGCTCTAACATGGTATGTTAGAGCTTCGTGGGAGCTCTAACATGGCTCGTTAGAGCTCCAACGGAGCTCTAACATAGCATGTTCGAGTATGTTAGAGCTCCCTGGGAGCTCTAACATGGTCTGTTAGAGCTCCGCGGGAGCTCTGACATGGCCTGTTAGAGCTCCAGCGGAGCTCTACACAAAGCATTGTTCGCAGGTAGTTAGAGCTCACTGGGAGCTCGAACATTGCTATGGTAGAACGCTCCCATGTAGAGCTCCCTGGGGAGCTCTCAAATACCGACTCCAACGGAGCTTAACATAGCAGGTTAGAGACCTTCCGTGGGAGCTCCCGGGAGCTCTAACATGTATGTTAGAGCTCCCGTGGACTCTAACATGCTCTAACATGCTACGTTAGAGCTCCCAGGGAGCTCTGACATAGCATGTTAGAGCTCCAACAGAGCTCTAACATAGTATGTTCGAGTATGTTAAAGATCCCTGGAAGCTCGAACATCGCATGTTAGATTATGTTAGAGCTCCCTGGGAGCTCTAACATAGTATGTTAGAGCTCCGTGGGAGCTCTGAGGCGGCGGCGGCGGCGGCGGGTAGGTTAGAGCTACCAGGGAGCTCTAGCATAGCATGTTAGAGCTCCGGGGGAGCTCTAACATACAGAGCTCCAACGGAGCTTGAACATAGCATGTTAGAGCTCAGTGGGAGCTCCCTGGGAGCTCTAACATGGTATGTTAGAGCTCCGTGGGAGCTCTAACATGGCTTGTTAGAGCTCCAACTGAGCTCTAGCATAACATGTTCGAGTATGTTAGAGCTCCCTGGGAGCTCTAACATGGTATGTTAGAGCTCCGTGGGAGCTCTAACATGGCATGTTAGAGCCCCCAGTGAGTTCTAACATGGTATGCTAGCCTTGAGCTCTAACATAGGATGTGAGAGATCCCCTGGAGCTCTATCATGGCATGTTGGATTATGTTAGAGCTCCGTGGGAACTCTAACATCGTATGTTAGAGCTCCGTGGGAGCTCTGAGGCGGCGGCGGCGTGTTGGTTAGAGCTACCGGGGAGCTCTAACATAGCATGTTAGAGCTCCCCAGGGGCTCAACATGCTATGTTAGAGCTCCCATGTTAGAGCTCCCTGGGAGATCTAACATACCGAGCTCCAGCGGAGCTTTAACATATCAGGTTAGAGCTCCGTGGGAGCTCCCTGGGAGCTCTAACATGGTAGGTTAGAGCTCCGTGGGGGCTCCACCATGCTCTAACCTGCTACGTTAGAGCTCCCAGGGAGCTCTGACATAGCATGTTAGAGCTCCAACAGAGCTCGAACATAGCATGTTCGAGTATGTTAGAGCTCCCCGGGAGTTCTAACATGGCATGTTAGCCTTGAGCTCTAACATAGGATGTTGTTAGAGATTCCTTGGAGCTCTATCATGGCATGTTGTTAGAGCCCCCATGGAACTCTAACATACCATGTAAGAGCTCCTTGGGAGCTCTAACGTGTTATGTTAGATTTCGATGTGAGGGCTGTGAACTCTAACATGCTATGCTAGAGCTCGATGGGAGCTCTAGCATAGCATGTTAGAGCTCCCATCGAGCCCCTCGCCCCCCCCCGCCGTCGTCGTCGTCGTCGTCGTCGTCGTCGTCGTCGCCCCATCGGCCCCCCACCCCCCTCCTTTTAAGCGCGCGTAAGTAAGGGAACATGTCCGAACACGGCCGCGCTCTCGCACGCACCGTTGCCCTGTCCTCGACCTCGAGAACGAAGGCTTCCCCCTTGAAAGGCGGGGGCACAGGGGTGGGGCCCTGTTTTCGACCACGGCGAAACATGGGGGCGGGGCCCTGTCTCCGACCACGGTGAAACATGAATAAGGCGCGGCCCCCCCCCGCCCTCGCGGGGCGGCCTTGCCCCCTGGGGCGCGGTCGGGGATCAGGGGCGGAGGGGGTTCAGGGACTTTTGAATTAAAACTAGAAGGCGGGGAGGAGGAGGATGGAGGAGGAGGAGGGGGGGGAGGAGGAAAGCTTCACCGCCCTCCACGCACCGCCGACTTTCATCATGCATCCGCCCCGTGCTGGCGAGCTCTTCACTGAGAAAGCACCCGCTCCTGGCAATGCGAAGACACGCTTCTCGTTCAGCTCCGTCAACGCCTGAAAGGGGATCGGTTTATGGCCGTCAGCGCGGTATACCGCGATTTCGCTCTTGCGACGGAGGTCCAAGACCTTCGGGGCAGTCGAAAAGAGAGGCGGCAGGCCCTCGACAGAGCAAGCTCGCCAACAACTTCTCGGGCCAAGCGAGACTACGTACAATCAGATGGCGCGGGCCAGGAAACTGGAAGACTCCAGAGCGGTCGTGGATACTTCAGGCCAGGGCCAGGATGAGCATTGGAAGAGCCGAATGGGGGGCCCGAGGATGAGCCAGCACAGGAAGGCCTCAGCATAATTGCGCGAGGCTGCTGCGAGAAGCCTGATGGGGGCTGTGACAAGGGAATGCGGCGGCACGCCGCTGTGAGAAGACTCGTACGACAACGCTACCCGTGTGAGAAGCTACTGCCGCAGGCAGCGGCCCGCGTGAGGTCACTCGGTCATCCTTCTTCGTATGGTAGCTTGGTTTCTTATGGTAGTTTGAATTCTTATGGTAGCTGGGTTTCTTAGGGTAGCTTGGCTTCTCATGGTAGTTTGGTCTCTTATGGTAGCTGGGTTTCTTATGGCGGAGCAGCCTATCATGGTAGTTTGGTTTCTTTATCTGGCATCTGTCCTGACATGTTCGAGCCCCCACGGAGCTCTAACATGCGATGTTAGAGCTCCCACGGAGCTCTAACATGACATGTTAGAGCTCCCACGGAGCTCTAACATACGATGTTAGAGCTCCCAGGGCGCTCTGACATAATCTAACATGCTATGGTGGAGCTCCCTTGGAGCTCTAACATGCGATGTTAGAGCCCCCAGGAAACTCTCACATCATCTAACATGCTACGTTAGATCTCCCAGGGAACTCTAACATAATCTAACAACCTGCTATGACAGAGCTCCGTTAGAGCTCTAACATGTCATTGTACAGCTCCCTGGAGCTCTAACATCATCTAACACCCTAAGGGCCTCAAGAGGAGATCACATAAATTCTATCTCCCCACAGGGCCTCAAGAGAGATTGCCAGAAATTCCTCGCCCCTCAGGGCGTCGAGAGGAGAACCTAATCTTCAACGCACTCATTTGTTCAGTCCTACTAGATGCAGAACCCCATAATTTTGCGATGATTTCGAATTCGCTGGCCCGCTGCACGGGCGCATCGCGTGAGCGCGGCGAAGGAGCCAGCACGCGAGCCAGGCTGCGCGCCTCCGACATCGGCTACCAGACGCCCATGCGAGGTCACTTGTCCTGCTGCTGAGCTCACTGGTCCTCCATCTTGCCCTGCTGCTTGAGCTCCTCCACTTTCTGATCGGGCTCCTCGACTTTCTTCTGCAGGTCCTGGAGCGCCTGTCCCTGTGCCCGCAGGAGGTCCAGAATCTGATCCATCTTCTCGGCCATGTGGTTCTGCGCCATAAGGTTTGGAAAAGCGTTGGTCAAGAAATTGAGCATCTAGGTGATAGCGGTGGTTAGCCCGTCCCGCTGCTGCTGCTGCGTAAGCTTCTGCTGCCACTGCTGTGCTCCTGCTGTTGCAGCTCCTGCTGTTGCAGCTCCTGGTGACGCAGCTCTTGAGCTGTTCCAGCTTTTTCAAGTGTTCTCTCCTGCAGCTGTTCCAGCTTCTTGCTGATGGCCTTCACCTTGCCATTGCTCTCTGCTCTCTCTGCCCTAGAGCGTGGGCTTCTTGACGACCTCCAATCATCCGCTTCATCGTTTTTCCGCTTCGGGGCGTAGCTCGAGTGGAGCACCGCAGCGTTCATGATCTTTGAGCACCATGCGGCCTTCTCCTCACCAGAACCCTGTGGACAAGCATTATGCCACCAGAGACGCTTTTCTTTACATTCTTGATGTGGTCCGCCGAAATCTGGTGCGCCGGGGCTGCGCATTTCTCGCGCGGTAAACAAAACCACCAGGGCCCCTTAGGTTCTCCACTCTTCTTCGAGACGTACTCGCGAACTTCTAGCCATGGCGCATCAATGGGTCCAGCGTCAGGGTCCATGGTGACGGTTTCTGGACATGGGCCAGGCCCCCCTGCGCTGGCCATTTCTGACATGGCAGCCTGCAGGCGCTGCAAGAAATGCCTTGAGCTGAGGTGCCTGCGCTACAGGAAAGCTGGGTGATCTGATAAATGGAACCAAGAGGGGCCCAGGAGGCTATTATTTTGTGGGTTCCCGAGGGGCAGGGCGATTTGAGGGATCCCCCTTCGTTGATCGATTTCCCTCACATGGTAGAGCTCCCAGGGAGCTCTAACATGGCATGTTCGAGCTCCCAGGGAGCTCTAACATTGTAGTTTAGAAGAGCTTCAGGGAGCTCGAACAAGCTATGTTAGATCTCCCTGGGAGCTCTAACATAGGATGCTAGAGCTCCCGTGGAGCTCTAACATGCTATGTTAGAGCCCCCGTGGAACTCTACCATGGCACGTTAGATCTCCCATGGAGCTCTAACGTGCTATGTTAGAGCTCCCACGGAGCTGTAACATACGATGTTAGAGCCCCCTGGGAGCTCTAACATACTCTAACATGCTATGTTAGAGCTCCGTGAGAGCTCTAACATGCCATGTTAGAGCTCCATGGGAGCTCCAACATGCCATGTTAGAGCCCCCTGGAGCTGTGACATACCATGTGAGAGCTCCCCGGGAGCTCTAACCTACCCGCCGCCGCCGCCGCCGCCCCTTAACCGCTCTACAATCAATTGCGCAACGGTTAAGACCCCCTCTCGCCAGGGGGGGCCTTGACCGTTGCGCAATCGATTGTGAAACGGCTAAGCGCCGCCGCCGCCGCCGCCGCCCCTTTACCGTCTTCACAATTCGATTGCGCAACGGTTAGGCCCCCCCCCTCTCGCCAGGGGGGAGCCTTAACCGTTGCGCAATCGATTGTGAAACGGTTAAGCGCCGCCGCCGCCGCCGCCCCGTGACCGCTTCACAATCGACTGCGCAACGGTTAAGACCCCCCTCTCGCCAGGGGGGCCTTAACCGTTGCGCAATCGATTGTCAAACGGTTAAGCGCTCCGCCGCCGCCGCCGCTGCCGCCGCCGCCCCTTAACCGTTTCACAATCGATTGCGCAACGGCTAAGGCCCCCGCACCCCCTCTCGCCAGGGGGGGGTCTTAACCGTTGCGCGATCGATAGTGGAACGGTTAAGGACCCCCCTCTCGACCGGGGGGATGTTCTTAACCGTTGCGAGATCGATTGTGCAACGGTCAAGGCCCCCCCCCCCCCCCCCTTCTCGCCGGGGGGGGCCTTCACCGTGCGCGATTCCGATTGTGAACGGTTAAGGCCACCCCCCCGGCGGAGGAGGGGGTCTTGACCGCTGCGCGATCGATGGGTCCTGGTTAAGACCCCCCCCTCGCGAATGGGGGGCTTAACCGTTCCGCGATCTGATCGCGGACGTTAAGACCCGGATAGTCGCTGGTTAAGGCCCCCCTATCGCGAGGGGGGGGGTCTTAACCGGGATGCGATCGATCGCGCAACGGCTAAGACCCCCTCCTCTCGCCAGGGGGGGGGGGCCTTAGCCGCTGCGCAATCGATTGTGACGCGGTTGAGGCCCCCCCTTCTCGCCAGGTGGGGGGCCCTAACCGATGCGCAATCGATTGTGACGCGGTTAAGCCCCCCCCCCTGGCGAGAGGGGGGGGTCTTAACCGTTGCGCAATCGATTGTGAAACGGTGAAGGAACGGCGGCGGCGGCGGCGGCGGCGGCGGCGGGTTAGAGTTCCCAGGGGACTCTAACATAGCGAGTTAGAGTATGGTAGAGCTCCATGGGAGCTCTAACATGGCATGTTAGAGCTCCCATGGAGCTCTAACATACCCATGGTGTATTATGTTAGAGCTCCCTGGGAGCTCGAACATCGCATGTTAGAGCTCCAATGGAGGTCTAACATAGCATGTTATATTATGGTAGAGCTCCCTGGGAACTCTACCATCGTATGTTAGAGCACCGTGGGAGCTCTAAAACTCCGCGGGACCTCTAACATGTCATGTTGTAGCTCCCTGGGAGCTGAAACGTGTCATGTAAGAGCTCCCAGGGAACCCCCTGGCACCTCTAACCTAGCATATTAGACCTCACAGGGAGCTCTAACATGGCATGATAGAGTTCCAGGGAGTTCTAGAATGTTACGTTGGCACTCCCAGGGGGCTCTAACATGGCATGTTAGAGCTCCAACGGAGCTCTAACATAGCATGTTAGAGTATGTTAGAGCTCCCTGGGACCTCTAACATCGTACGTTAGAGCTCCATTATAGCTCCAATGGAGCTCTAACATAGCATGTTAGATTATGTTAGAGCCCCCATGGGAGCTCTAACATCGTATGCTAGAGATCCGTGGGAGATCTAACATAGCATGTTAGAGCTCCCAGGGAGCTCTAACATGCTATGTTCGAGCTCCCATATTAGAGCTCCCGGGGAGCTCTAACATACCGAGCTTCAACGGAGCTCTAACATAGCATGTTAGAGTATGTTAGAGCTCTCTGGGAGCCTTAACATGGTATGTTAGAGCTCCGTGGGAGCTCTAAAATGCTCCAACATGCTACGTTAGAGCTCCCAGGGAGCTCTAGCATGGCTTGTTAGAGCTCCAACGGAGCTCTAACATAGCATGTTAGAGTATGTTAGAGCTCACTGGGAGCTCTAACATGGTATGTTAGAGCTCCGTCGGAGCTCGAACATGGCATGTTAGAGCTCCCGGCCTCCTCGTCGGAAGCGGCCCCCTCGACTGGCTGGGATTAGTGCTGGTTTAGGTTGACGTGTTTGATGTGTTCTTGTTGAGATTATGGTATTTCCTGTTGTTTGATGTTTTTTTGGATGTGATTATGACGATGTCATGTTTTTCTGAGCGTGCTGATGACGATGTTTACGACGATGATAATGATAATTTGGAAGGGCGACTATCCGATCGCATATGTACAATCAACATCATCTCCATCACCATCATCACCATCATCCATCACCATCATCACCACCATCATCACATCATCATCATCATCATCACGACGACGACGACGATGGCGGGGGGACGGCATGCGGACGCGCCCAATGGGACGACGACGACGACGACGACGACGACGGCGGGGGGGACGGCTCCATGGGAGCTCTAACGTGCTATGTTAGAGGTCCCATCGAGTATGGGAGGCAACTCTAACATACTGTTAACATAACAAGTTAGAGTATGTTGGAGCTCCTTGGGAGTTCTAACGTCGTATGTTAGAACTCCGTGGGACCTCTAACACGTCATGCTATATATAGCTCCCTGGGAGCTGAACCATGTGATGCCAGGGAACTCCCTGGCACCTCTAACCTTGCATGTTAGACCCCCAGGGAGCTTTAACATTGCATGTTAGAGCTCCAACGGAGCTCTAACATAGCACGTTAGATTAGATTAGAGCTCCCTGGAAGCTCGAACATGGCATGGTAGAGCTCCAGTGGAGCTCTAACATACATAGCATGTTAGACTATGGTAGAGCCCCAATGGATCTCTAACATCGTATGTTAGAGCTGCGTTGGGAGCTCTAACATGATATGTTAGAACCCCGTGGACGCACGAGGCCAGCGCCTGACAGCAATATAGCAACACCTGCTCCCAAAACGAAGTAGCCGAGGATCGAGCTCGAGGTGGGGCTCCGACAGGTGGGCGCTGTGGGGGCCATAAGGAGCATACCCAATGTGCGAACAAATCCAGAGCCTTCCGAAACTTCAGGAGCCATATTCCAGCCCCCTAAGCCGCGTCAGCGCGGCGAAAGTCAGCGCGGCGAAAGAGCCAGCGCGCGAGCCAGGCTGCACGCCTCCGGCATCGGCTACCAGACGCCCATGCGAGGTCACTTGTCCTGCTGCTGAGCTCACTGGTGCTGCTGTTTGTCCTTCTGCTTGAGCTCCTCCACTTTCTGATCGAGCTCCTCGACTTCCTTCTGCAGGTTGTCCTGTGCCCGCATGAGATCCGCGAGCATATGTCCCTGTTCCCGCAGGAGGGCCAGAATCTCATACATCTTCTCGTCCTTGTTCTGTGCGTTGGTCAAGAAATTGAGCATCGTGGTGATAACGGTGGTTAGCCCGTCCTGCTGCTGCCACTGCTGTGCTCCTGCTGTATCAGCTCCTGCTGTTGCAGCTCCTGATGACGCAGCTCTTGAGCTGTTCCAGCTTTTCCAATTGTTTAGAGCTCCTGCAGCTGTTCCAGATCCTTGCTGATGGCAGTCACTTTGCCATTGCTCTCCTCTGCCCTCTCTGGCCTTGACCTTGGCCTTCCTCGTCGACCTCCAGTCCTCCGCTTCATCGTCTTCCCGCTTCTGGACGCAGCTCGAGTGGAGCTCCGCAGTGCCCATGATGGTAGTGCACCATGCGGTCTTGTCCTCATCAGAACCCTGTGGAGGAGCATCATGGAACCAGAGATACTTATTCTTTACATGCTTGATGTGGTCCTGCGAAATCTGGTGCGTCGGGGCTGCCCATTTGTCGCACGGTGAACAATGCCACCAGGGCCCATTAGGTTCCCCACTCGTCTTCGAAACGTACCCCTTAACGCGTAGCCATGGAGCATCAATGCGTCCAGTGTTGTCAGGGTCCGTGATGACGGTTTCTGGACATGGGCCAGGAGGCCCCCCTGCGCTGCCCCACATTTCTGGCATGGCAGCCTGCAGGCGCTGCAAGAAATGCCTTGAGCCGAAGTGCTTGCGCTACAGGAAAGCTGGGTGTGCTCTACTACTGCAGCGGCTGTCGCAGCGGCTGTGGCAGCGGCTGTTGCAGCGGCTGTTGCCGCGGCTGTTACAGTGGCTGTTGTAGCGGCTGTTGCAGCGGCTGTTGCAGCGGCTGTTGCAGCGCACTGGCGATTCTGTCACTTCTGCATCGCAGCCTCAGTCGTCCCAGAGGTGAGGTCGAAACGGGAGATCGTCCTCACGCTCGCCAGTTTCTGGGTTGAGCTCTACTACTGCAGCGGCTGTTGCAGCGGCTGTTGCAGCGCACTGGCGATTCTGTCACGTCTGCATCGCAGCCTCAGTCGTCCCAGAGGTGAGGTCGAAGCGGGAGATCGTCCTCACGCTCGCCAGTTTCTGGGTTGAGCTCTACTACTGCAGCGGCGGTTGCAGCGGCGGTTGCAGCGGCGGTTGCAGCGGCTGTTGCAGCGGCTGTTGCAGCGTACTGGCGATTCTGTCACTTCTGCATCGCAGCCTCAGTCGCCCCCACCACGCACCACGTCTGGGTAGTGGCCACTGCACGCACAAGACAGCGGAGCTGGGCAGCTTCGCAAATGGCGCTCATAATGTCCTACAGACATATAGGAAGCTGTATGCGCAGTGCCTGACCGCAAGCCCCTGCTGCGACGCGACCTTGTCAGCACGGCGGAAGTGCGCGATCACATGCTTCTCAACCTCTCCGCATTGTTTGTCGGGGAAGGACGCGACCACCTGCATCTCATCGTAGCTGAGCTTGTGCCCGCGCATGAAGCTTCGGTCGTTTCCTCGCCACCCCCATCCTCCATTCCATCGCCATGAAGGGTCGCTCGTCGTGCCGATGTAGACGGAGCGCCCAGAGGCGATGGCACGATCGTGGAGGTGCCGCACGCGCTTCATCACTAGACCAACGTCGATGTCGATGAGGGGCTGGTGTACAAACATCGATTGCATGCCGCGACAATCACTAAGCACCTGTCGAGCGTCCTCCCGGGCGCCTTTCCACATCATCTTAAGCTGCGTCTCTCGGCTGCGCGAGCGCATGCGACGCCTGGCAGGCGCTGTCACTCGTTTGCCGTTGTCGTCGAAACAGGCGACCTTCGCGAACTGAAATGCGCTGCCGCCATCGACCCCTGCACAGGCCCTCGGGCTCCGAACTCCAGAGGCCCTGTCGCCACCGTCGCCGCATCCTGCTCGGCCCTCGACAGCGTCGGTAGGCGGTCCCCCGCGTGAAAGGTCGAGCCCCAGGCGATCTGTGATGAGCGAAAATGCGTCATTGTTCCCATTGCCCATGCTACCGGCGCTGATGGTGTCATTGGCCATGACCTTGACCTTGACGTTTACGCCGCAAGGCCCTCGAGCTGCTCCGCCGTCTCCGACGCTCCCTGGAGGAAGCGACGATGCTGATGCTGGATGCACCTGTGCTGGAGAGGGCGATGCTGTCTGGATCTCGCAGGCCCTGATCTCTGGAGGCGATGCCGACGGCTCTTGCAAGCCCTTATGTCTGGAGGAAGCGATGCTGTCTGGATCTCGCGCTGCTCTGTGGGTGCCGCCAGCGGCGCCCGCGCCCGCTGCAAAACCTCCCTGGTTGGCTTGTTGCGGACTCGCAGCGGCGGCGGCCACGGTCCGAACGCCCACGACAACTCTGGCTTCAACATAGAGCGTCATACCTTCAGTGGCCTCGTCATCCGAGCCGCCGAACATGTCTCGCAGAAGGCAGGCAGACACCGACTGCGAGTCCGCGCGGGGAGACCCCTGGGATGAGGTGCTGAATAAATGATCCCCCATGGTTCTTGCCCCAGCCATGGGGAACTAGCTTGGGCCAATATGCCAAGATGATGTAAGGATGCGAATCCTGTCGCGGATCTGCTGGGGTGCTCGGGGCTCTGTGGGGTCCTGGGTGTGGTGCCCTAGGGCCCTAGGGCCCTCTCTGGCGGCCTCTTCCCCCTCGCTTGCTGCGTCCAGCTGGCGGCGACCAGGGAGGTACTGGGCACCAGAAAGCCGAAGGCTAGAGGCTAGAACAATTCGAACCAGGCAGCCCAAGCATCCAAGCGCCTAGCGCCTAGCGGCCTGGAGAGTGAGACAATCTGCATAATAAGGAATGCAGTTGATCTGAATATGGGCGTCTTTCTCCTCATCTCTGAGCTCAGGGATGCATGGGGGCGCCTGCGCTCGCTGTTCCAGCCATGCGCAGCACATGCGCAGAGTCCTATCGTGGGCCCATTCCCACTCGCGCCAGTAACAGATGCTCTCGCGGGCACCTTAGCTCAGAGCGCGATGCGCTCCACCCCCCTTTCTTCCCACCTGGACTCCTCCGCCTGCTCCTCCTCCTAGCCTCGTCCTCCTCGTCATCGTCATCCTGGTTCCCCCACGTGGGCCCGCGGGGGCGCCGCGGCCGCCCGCGGCAGCGCCGCCCGCCGCCAGGGGCCTGGGGGGTGGGGAGGCGCAGGAGCTGTTGCAGCGGAGGCGCATCAGACGGCGAGAGGAGACGAGTCGGAGAAGCTCGCCGTTTTGTTGTCACGCTTCTCTGCATAAACAGCTGTTCCTACGATGCCTGGCCCTATCGAACCTCGGGCGCACACCCGCATGCCTATCACTAGGAGCCTAGTGGACAGACTTCTGCACGCCGAGAGACGGAGGGGGGCGCTCCTCTGAGGAGAGCTTGAAAGGGAGACTACACATCACCTGCCTCCAGCACGACAACGGCGGCACGCCGAACGGAGGCGCTGTTGCAGCGGAGCGCTGGCCACAAAGACTCTGCCGATTCCGCGCAACCGCCCCCATCCCAGCCCCTTCCCATTCCCCTCACCACTGCCATCCCCCTGAGTAAGTCAACTGGCAACCTGAGGCCAGCGAGCTGGATGCCAGGGTCCCTGAACGAGTGGCACGCTCCTAAGATGAGACGCACGAGAGGACAATACCACACACAATACATGTACTTCGTGTTGATATGTGTGCTAATCATATACAAACACACACACACACCTCAGTCGTGCAGCCGGCTCAGCATCAAGGAAAACCGCAAGACAAACCCAGTCCGCACAGCGTCAAAGCGTATGCGGGCGGCCGCACAGGCGTGCCACTGTTACAGTATAAGGCAAACTTCAGGTCACCCGCGCCGAAGGGTATCTGACAGACAGTCACCACCCGACGCGACTGGAAGCACTTCGCCGACCGGGCCAGGCGCTCGAGAACTTGCGGTGTTCAGTCATGCTAGCCGCCCACAACCCCACTCGAAATGTGTGCGAGGGTGCCGCGTACTCGAGTGGTGTGCGTATCTGTTGCATAGCGGAAGGCAGGGCTCATCCGAGAGGCGCATCTGTGCAGGTCGGCCAAAACTGGCGCTAACAGAAGCAATGCCTAAACCAGAACTGGCGTGTCGCAGTCGACTGTTGCAGTCTACCAGAAGCGCGCTCGGAGAGGCCCCGCGATTTACTGTGACAGTCTGTGAAACCTGTCAGCTGCTCCCAGACGCGGGCTGGTCCCACCGAGGCTCACAGAGTTGCTTTGCCTCGTCAGGGTGCGTATAATAAATGAGCGCGACTCTGTCGTGCAGCGTTTTTTGGGTGCGGGCGACTGTAGTAGTTGCCATGGTACTGCACCTGCACGTCCACGAGGATCCCGAAGATGTGCTCCCTGAAACAATGGCCATTGATGTTCTGCCTGATGCCGCCGATCCAGTACTTGTACTCGCGCCTGTGGAAGTCCCATTCTGCCTTGATCACAATGCGCGCGTAGTATTGGTGCTGCGGTTGCACCAGGCAGAAGACGATGTCTCCTTTCTGCACGGTGGACGCATCCTTCACGACGCAGCCAGGGCCCGGTTCCGCTGTTATTGCTCGGATGGGGTGAAAGGTGCAGAAGTCGTGCGACCGCACCAGAGGCCACATGGAACTTCCCGAGCTCGGGTACCACAGGGGGAAGCCGGCTAGGAGGTACTCAGGTATCATATTGTTCCTCTCTGCCCGCAGCTTTAATTCCAGAACGAGCTTGTCGGGGTCCGACCATGCACCCTCGACCAGCGTCCAGTCCATGTGGAGCGCGGGAATGGCCTCGTGCGGGGACGACAAAACAAAGGGTGGAAGGCGCTTCGGCTCGCTCTGCTCGGCGACTGCGGCCTCCTCGGGGGGCAACTTGGCGATGGACTTGTAACCTTTGGACTGCTCCGCCGTCTGACCGACCTTTGCACGTAGTGGGAAGGCTGACATGGCTCTTGCAGCTATGCGGGCATTCGTCGTCTGTTCCGCATGCCGCTTAAGAAGTTCCCCGCGCTCGATAGGCTCCTCGCTGTGCTTCATGGTGGCAGAAACCGTTGCCGCCCGTGTGGCTGACCCACGTGGAGCCTGGGATAAGAACTGGCGCCGCACAGCCTCCATGTGTTCCTGCCGCGCTCGCTCTGGCTCGGGCTTGTAGTGGTCCGCCTCTTGTCGCAGCTACTCTCTCGTCATCGGCGGCGGCGGCGGCGCGACCCTGCCCGATACATCGATTGGCCGTGGCGGGCGGCAGGGCATCCGTTTCGGAAGAGGCTGGCCCTCCGCGGGCGCGTCACTGACCCTCTTCGCTGGCGCGTGCTTGCCCCACGGAGTCTTTGGTCTCCAATCATCCTCCTCCTGCCGAAGCGGAGATGTGAGAAGAGCACCCATCCCGCGCAGTGCATGGCTTTCTGGCCGTGTCCGCGCCGTGACAGGAGCATCCCGCGCCGTTCTGCGGGTGCGCTCTCTGCCTCTGCGGGTGCGGTCACCAGCCTCTCGGGGGGAGTCGCTGTCGGAGATCACAATCGTGCGGCGCGGATCACCCGACTGCTCGGCTCGGGCTCGCGCTCTGTCGGCCTCCGACGGAAGCTCCGTCAGCCTGAGCCCGCTCCTCGCCGCCATCGGCGGGCCGCTAGCGCCTGCGCCCTCACGAGCTGTTGCTGCCTCTCGCCGCCCGCTTGATGACGCTGTTGCAGCCAACTGGCGCTGGCGCGGCGACGCCTCTCTCTGGCGACTCTGGGCGTTTGACAAGCGCCGCTGCTGCCTCACCCACCGCTGCAGATCCCAGTGGTGCCGTACACAGTCTTCGATCCCAGTCGCCCCTGGCGGGTTCCGACGCTCCCAGTCTATCATCTGAGTGTTCCACCTGATCTCCTCATCGCTCAACTGCCTGCGTGCGGTCGCGTCCAGGCATCCGTAGGGTCTCTCCTGGCCCTCCCAGACTCCTGGACGGTCGAAGATCATCATGCCGTCATTGTCCAACTGCTGCTGCTTATGTTGGACCCAGCGCAGGCGGCGCTCATGATCCAACGCCTCATCGTGTTCGCCCTCCTGACGCGCTAACTTTATATTCAACTCGCACCGCTCCCTCTGGCTCCGCAAGCCTTTGCGCTGGTTGAGCAAGTACTCCCAGGTGCGACCTGAAGATGGGAGCTCTGCCATCCTCTAGCATGCCATGTTAGATCTCCATGGGAGCTCTAACATGGTATGTTAGAGCTCCAATGGAGCTCTAACACCCTTTAACATGCTATGTTAGAGCTCCCAGGGAGCTCTAACATGGCATGTTAGAGCTCCCTGGGGCTCTAACATGGCATGTTACAGCTCCCTGTGAGCTCTAATATCATGTAGCATGCCATGTTAGAGCTCCAGGTGAGCTCTACATGGCATGTTAGAGCTCCAATGTAGCTCTAACATCATCTAACTGCCATGTTAGAGCCCCATGGGAGCTCTAACATGGCATGTTAGAGCTCCATGGGAGCTCTTATCAGACGGGGGGGGGTACTACAGCTAGCCCAGATTTGGCTGGTCTGACCTGGCGCCCTTTGCCCTTGCCCTTGCGCGCGTCGTTGCCCTTGCCCTTGGCGCCCTCGCCCATCATTGCCAGCGCGCGCGGGCGCGCGGGCAGGGCAGGGAGTCGAGCCGACAGCTGCGGAGACGAGGGAGACAGAGAGGGAGAGAGAGATCCCCAAAGTTTTCGGATGAGATCACTGCAGAGGTTTCGATGGGGATGGGAAGGTTGAACTGTCTCAGCTGCGGCAAAAGGGGGGGGAATCATCGCTCTGGAGGTTTCGATGGAGATCGCTCGCATGCACGCGAACACGCTAGGTGGACTGGGGGCTGGGCTGGACAAGTGCGGTGGAAGACGGCCTCGTCGCCACTCCTGCCTCGTCCTGCTCCCCCCTCCTCCTTCAGCCCCATCACCCCCCTCATCCCCCTCCTCCTGAGGGCGGCCCTGGGCGCCCGATGCTTCCCGCCCCCACCCTCCCACCCTCGCCGCCGACAACCGCCGCCACGGGCAACAGCAGCCCCCCCCCATCGGCGACCTTCAGGCCCCCAGCGGCGGGCAGCGCCGCCCGCGGCAGCGGCGCCCACTGAGGGGCGCAGGGGGGGAGGTAAGGTCGGACGACGTTGGGCGGCGCTCTTTTTCAACAAACTATGGCACGGCCTTGGTGCCTGGGCACAGTGCCGCGACCGTCGCGTCGAAACGCAGAACCCAATTCCTCGGGCTGTTGTAGAGCTGTTTGACGGCTCTGTCGACGCCCGCTTCTTCTCCCGAGCGGCACAGCACGCAAGTTCGCTGCACCAGGCGGGGATTGGCCTGCCTCTTGAAGAACTTGCAGAGCTTCCTGGGGCTCATGTAATAGATCACACACCCACTCGGCGCCTGGGCAAACGCTCGCAAAACGTGGGGCAATGTAGGCAGGTCTTCCGCGAGAGCCTCTGTTACAGCCACGTGGTAGCTCTTGCTCGAGTTCCGAAGCTTCTCCGTGTACTGGATGCCTTTTGGAGAATCCTCCAGTGCAAAGTCAGTCGGCGTTGTGAAAAAAGCTCCCGTGAACGCTGCTACGATCTGGGCGGCGATGCAATAGTCGGTGTCAGCTGTTGGCGCCAAGACTACGTTCCCCCTCTTCTTCCCCTGGGCCGTATGACTGGCAAGATAGTCCAGGAAGTCCACCGGGTCCTGAAACACCTTGAAACGCAAGCGCTGCGCCTTGTTGCGAGCGCCCCCATCTACCATGCGAGCCAGCATGAGCCCAGCGGGGCGCGGGGGGGGGGCAGCAAGTAGGCGTCACGGCCCGCAGCTGGCCTGGCACTGCGCAGGACTTTCTTCTCTCGGGTACTCCTGGCCTTGGCGGCGGCCTTCGCCCCTCCAAGATTGCGCTCTCGGGTCTTGGCCTCCCGCTTGGCGACGGCGGCGACGACTCTTGCAGCGGGTCCGACTGGATCTGCGCCGCTCGCCCGGGCCGCCTCCTGCGCCAGCGCAGCGAGATCGGGGGCGCCCTCCGCGAGAAGGCGGGTGCGCTTGCTCGGGGAAGCGGCCACCATGGCGTCGACGGCAGCTGCTCGCCCGCGCCCGAAGCCTACCTCTGTCCGACGTGCTGCCCCAGGCTCCCGCGTGCTTCCCCCGTCGCGCCTCTCGGCCCTCATCAGCGGCACGATCCTCCCCTGCGCGACCTCATGTAGCTTGAGCGCATGCCCGTGCCAACGACTGGCGGCAGAGCTGCTCTCGTCGTTGTCGCCCAGCCACGTGCGCAGCAACCTGCTGGAGGGCGCCTGGTCCACGAGCGTGCACTCCTCGACGGGCGCGTCGAGGGGCCGCGCCCTCTCGGGGCAATGCACCTCCGAGAAACGGCGGAATCGCCTCTCCAAGTTGCCCGTGCTCGTTTTCCATACAAGGAAGAGCTCCACGAGGCGACGGCCGCTGGGGAGCTCGGGCCACTCCACCGCAGCGCGGCCCCAAGCCTGCCGCGCGGTGCCCCCGTCTCGACGATGCACCTCGGCACGGGGCAACATTTGCCGCAGCTGGGAGATTGCCTTCTGCTCGGTTAGGTCTGCCGCCTGGCAGATGTGCTTCAAACAGGCCTCGGCTTATGTTGCATGCTCTGCTGTTGCAGACAGGGACAGGGGGGAAGGCGAGCGAAAGGCTGTAAAGGCGTGCAACCAAGAATGCTCTGGCCGATACAGCTTCATGTTCTCCTTCACATTGGCCACGATCCCCTGCGCTCGTCGAAGAGCCGCGTGGACGGCTTCGCGGGCTCGGGGCTCCGTGCCCCAATCGCCGATGCCAACGGACTGGACGCCAGTGCCGCACGCGAGCCGCTTCGTGGCCTTCAGAAACTTGAGGGTGACGCCAAGAATCGTGTCGGGGATGGCCAGAATAATCCCCTGGACGAACAATGTATCCAGCTTGGAGAGGAAAGCGGCGGCCCTGGATTGAACGCTGGCAGCGTCGGGGTTGCTCTTGTCTCCGGTGGCGACCCAGGAGTAGTGCTCCGCGCTTAAGTCGGCCCGACTGTTGAAACGCTGGGGGGGGCCCAGCCGAAGTCTTTGACGAACGCAGCGCCATCTTCCACCGGCTGCTGCTCCCCGAGTGTGTTGCGGAACACGGTGGAGGTAGTCAGGAACTTGGCCAGACTTGGCGGCTTCTTACCCGTTACCAGCAGCTCGTCCGTGGTCGTTATTTCGCTGTCTCCTTTCATCGAATTGGCCAGAACCTTCCGGGGCGAGCGAGACTCGCCCCACGCGTGAAACGCCAGCCCAGGGAACGTAGCTGTTGCAGCCAGGGGTGCACTTAGATCCGCCCCATCGCTGCACCATGCCCGAGTCTCCTGTCGCACATGCTTGTGCAAGTCCCCGTCCAGCTCCCCGCCTGCCGTCTGGCACGCGCGACGGACGCACTCCTCCAGCATGGAAGCCTCGCCGTCGCAGTCCATGCCCCGCGGGAACTCCCGCGCCCCGATCACCCGATCCACGATCCAGGGCCCTCTGGGGCCCAGCTGTTCCAGCCAGCCTGCCTTGAGACCGTAGCTTGGGAGGAAGTCCAAAGCCTTCGGGATCGACCACAGCGCGGCGCCAATTTCGACCTGGTACGCGCGGTCGAGGCCGTCCGCAGCCAAACGAAAAAACAACACCATGTTTGAGGATCCTCTGCGTGATGATCTTCTCGTGCTGAGCCACGGTGGCCACCAGCCTTCGGCGCTGCCGACTAGACTCCAAAACTTGGCGGTCGCCCCCAACGCACGCATCCCGCCACACGTCGAAACTACTGAAGGAACTGGTTGTCTCCAACATTGCACGGGCGGCGACCGCTGCGCGGCAGCCAGGGCGCTGGTCGGCGTTGCGGACGACGGAGGGCGCAGGCGCCACGGCTGTTGCAGCTGCTGCAGCTGATGCAGCCGTTGTGGAGAACACAGACACGGGGAGACCCTGGCGCGCGCACCTTCCGCTCGAACCCGCTCTTTCCACGCCGCTTCTGCTGCCGGGTGCTCCTCGCACTGCGCATGGCGCACGAGGTTGTCCTTGCGTTGGAAACTCGCGGGTCCCTGGCCTATGGTGGAAGAGCAGCGAGCGCCCTCGAACGCCGAGCAGAGCAAGCAGACTGCAAATCTACAACCAACGCAGCCTATCCAAGTTTCACTCTTCAGTGTTACTGGATTCGTCGCAGACATCGACGCGCTCCATTTCTCCTTTTTCATCCAAAATTTGCGAGCGCCGCAGGTGGAGACGTGCTTTGGGCAGTCGTGGCCGGCGACGTGCTCCCCCAGGGTCATGGGCAACGAAGGCGGGAACTTCTCGACTACTTTGCTCGGGGCGGCCTTCGCCTTCGCTCTTGCAGCCGCGGCTGCCTCGCTGCTGGGGCCGCTGTCCTCCTCGGAGCCGCTGTCGGAGCCGCCGTTGGAGCCGCTGTCCTCTTCGGAGCCCGCTGCGTCGGCGACTCCGTCGGCGCCGTCGGCGTCGGACCCTGCGTCAGCATCGGCGTCCGAGCTGTTGCAGCTGCCGCGGCTTGGCGAAGCTGCCCTCGACGAGGCCGCAGGGCTCGGGCTCGGGCTCGGCGAAGCTGCCCTCGGAGAAGAAGCAGGGCTCGGCGAAGCTGCCCTTGAAGAAGAAGCAGGGCTCGGCGAAGCTGCCCTAGAAGAAGAAGCAGGGCTCGGCGAAGCTGCCCTCGAAGAAGGAGAGGACGACGAGGCTGGGGGGCTCGGGGAAACCGCCCCAGCGGACGACGGCATTATTTTGAGCCAAGTCCTACGGACCACAATGGTGGCGATGGTGATGGTGATGGCGATGCTGATGGTATGGATGGTGATGATGATGATGATGGGGATGGGGATGGTGGTATGGTTAGGGCGGTTGTGATGGTGATGATGGTGATGGTGATGATGGCGGTTCTGGATGTGATGAGCACCACCATCATCACCATCACCATCGCCACCACCATCAGCACTACGATTTGATAACCACCATCATTACAATCGTCGTCGGCATCAAAACACAAAAACACTCAACCGACTCAACCTAAATCCGCCCTAAATCAAGCCAGCTACTACTACTACTACTACTACTACTACTACTACTACTACTACGACTACTACCACCAATAACACTACTACTACTACTACTACTACTACTACTACGGCTACGGCTACTACTACTACGGCTGCTACGACC
>CAUYUJ010002658.1:175523-220523 GCA_963575745.1 Prorocentrum cordatum
TTCCCGCCCGCCTTTCGAGTAGGCAGGCAGGCAGGCAGGCAGGTGCAACTTTGGGAAGTGAGCCTGCCGCCGCAGCTTGCTCTGACCCTAGGAGGCCGGCCAGGCTCGACGCAGGCGCGTAGTCGGCGCCTCCAATGACGGCAAGGCGGACGTAGGCGGCACGTCTGGTGCAGCATGAGGAGGAGGAGGCGGAGGAGGAGGAGGAGGCGGAGAAGGAAGCGGAAGAGGAGACATTCCGCAGCCATTTTGGCTCAAGCCATTTTGGCTCAAGGTATCGCCGTTGCGGGACCCCCACATCCCAAAGGAGCGCCTGGACGCATTTTCGTTTCACAGGGAATCTCTCCTACACCCCACAGTCCAACCGCACTGCCAGGTTGGTATGTGCTTCTCGCGGCAACAAATGGAATTCTCCTTGGGCGAATGTATGCTACCACTGTGGATGTACTCCCAGCTGGCCTTCAACCCCGCACCCCTCTTCCTTCAGCCTGGGTCCCGCCCCCGCCAAGGAAAGGACAGGCAGGTTACTCTGTCCCCAACTTCTACCACCAGCCGACCAAAGGGCTACAAGGGTGGAGGGGACGGGCAGTGGCAAGGAGCTAAAGGCAAGGAAGAAGGAGATAAGGGCATATGCGGAGGAAAGGGCGGCAGAGGTAGAGGAGGTCGAGGCGGTGGAGTCAGAGGCGCAGGAGAAGGAGGCGAAGGCCGAGGATGTGCAGGAGCAGCAGCAGTTCGTAAAGGATCCACCGTCCACAGCCTTCGTCAAGTGGTGCAGCAAGCAAGGTCCAAACACAATGATCTACCGCACGAGTTCGTGGATCAGTCCCACCAGCCCTCTGGGCGCAGGTGGTCTAGGGCGTTTCCTTTTCCAACCTCCTTCTTGTCCCTGCTCGGGAGGTTCACTTCCCCCCCCCTCCCTGCGTCTGGACGGGCTCCCCCGCGAGGTGTCAGAAGGCCCTTTCCAGCCCAAGATGGTTCCGAGCGGGCTTCAGAAAGTGCGAGATGGCCTCCAAGATGGCCCAAGATAGCGGCAGATGGCTCGAGATAGCCTCCGACACACATCCAAGAGGCCTCAAGACAGCCCAAAGACAGTCTCAGGTGCCCTCCGAACCCTCCGAGGACCCCCAAAAAAAAAACAAAACCCTTCGAATAATCACAGGAAGCATTTAAGAACCCCCCGGCGATATCTTAGCACCGCATTTTTATTCGATATTCCGAGGGGCCGAAATAACCGAACGATAGGTTTAGCACCCGGACACAAAACAAATTCGCGGAGGCCTGGCCCCTGGGCCACAATCGAAATTCGAAATTCAAATCTGCGTGGCTCTTATGAAAGACTCAGGATGTCGCTTGCTGCTTGGAAAATTCATGCATCGATAATAGTATTAGTATTCGCAAGCATATTTGATGACTCCTAACGACTTGAATGGATCCATCAAGTTTCATACAAGTTCCGCAGGATTCTCAAGGATTCCTACGGATTTGGATTCCTCAGGAATCTGGAGAATTCCCAAAGATTCGTAATAATTCCTTAAGAGTCCTAAAGGTTTTCATTTACTGCTTATGAATTCCTGTTCCTTGTCTTGCTCCTCCTTCTCCTCTACTCCTCCTCCTCCTCCTCCTCCTCCTCCTCCTCCTTCTCCTCCTCCTCCTCCTCCTCCTCCTCTCCTCCTCCTCCTCCTCCTTCTCCTCCTCCTCCTCCTCCTCCTTCTCCTCCTCCTCCTCCTCCTGTTCTCTCTTCTGATATGCTGGCCTCTTGGAAGAGATTTCTTATTCAAAACCCTTCTAGAAATTGATTTTCATCGGCCGTCCTAGGGGAAGGTCCACGAGAGGGTATCCCGCCCCCCACCGCACCGTGGCGTTATCTTAGCACCCGGCCACGCGAAAAAACACTCCAGTTCTATTCCTGCGGGTGTCCTAAGGATTCCTAAGGATTTATCTAGGATTCTTAAGGATTCCCTTACGATTCCTGCGCCTTCCTAAAGCATTCTGTGGATTCCTCAGAATTCCAGAAGACTCCTTTAAATTCCTAAGGGCTCGTCACAAATTCCAGGGGATTCCTCATGAATGTCAGGATTCCTAAGGATTCCTACAGGGTCCTCAGGATTCCTGAGGATTCCTAGAGATTCCTAAACATTCGTTCTCCTCCTTTTCTTCCTCCTCCTCCTCCTCCTCCATCGCATCCTCTCCTTCCAGTGCTTCAGACTTGTGAGCGACGCTTCCAACTCATCAAGAATCCAATCTGACCTGGGCAAGACACAAGACAATCTGCCGACGATCCGTTCTGAATCAACTGGAAAGGCTGAGAAACCCGGGAAAGCTGAGAAACCTGGGGAAGCTGAGAAACCTGGGAAAGCTGAGAAAACTGAGACAACTGAGAAGCTTTCCCTGCTCCTGCTTCTCCTCCTTTTCCTGTTCATGTTCCTTGTCTTGTTCCTCCTTCTCCTCTCCTCCTCCTCCTCCTCCTTCTCCTCCTCCTCCTCCTCTCCTCCTCCTCCTCCTTCTCCTCCTCCTCCACCTTCTCCTCCTCCTCCTCCTCCTCCTCCTCCTTTTCGCTCTTCTGATCTGCTGGCCTCTTGGAAGAGATTTCTCATTCAAAACCCTTCTAGAAATGGATTTTCATCGGCCGTCCTAGGGGGAGGTCCACGAGAGGGTATCCCGCCCCCCCCGCACCGTGGCGTTATCTTAGCACCCGGCCACGCGAAAAAAACAATCCAGCTGGGATTCCGAAGGATTTATCTAGGATTCTTCCTCATCTCGTCTCCTCCTCCTGCTCAGGAGAAGGCCCAGAGGGGAACCCCCAGGTGACTTGTGCCCTGACAGGCCTTGGGCCCCGAGGGAAGGGGGGGGGCGCGGGAGGAGGAGGAGGAGGAGGAGGAGGAGGAGGAGGAGGAGGAGGAGGAGGAGGAGGAGGGGGCAGGAGGAAGTTCGTGGGTGGAGGAGAGGAGGAGGAGGAGGAGGATGAGGAGGAGGAGGAGGAGGAGGGCTCCTGGTGCCAGGTAACGCTTCCAGGGTGCGGAAGGGTTATCGATTTGCCGGAAGGGGGGGGGGGGGTTCTTAAATGCTTCCTGGGGTTACCTAGGGAAATCCGCCGGCCCCTTGTGGGGCCACCAGGCTGTAGGCGCGAGGTTCGCAGTTTCCTGTACCAGTTGTAGCTTGTAGTTTCCAGTGTTACAGGTTTGCTTCTTGCTGGTTACTGTAACTAGTTGATTGACCGCGCGAGGGGGGGGAGGCCCAAACAGGATTTTTAGCACCCCCTGGGCGCGTTGTCTGAATTGCTGGGGGGGCTCGAAATCGACACCCCTCACGCAGATCCGCGGGGTCAGGGTCCAAAAACACATGGGATTTGCCACATTTCTGAAATTCGGTGCCACCCCTCACGCAGATCCGCGGGGTCAGGGTCCAAAAACACATGGGATTTGCCACATTTCTGAAATTCGGTGCCACCCCTCACGCAGATCCGCGGGGTCAGGGTCCAAAAACACATGGGATTTGCCACATTTCTGAAATTCGGTGCCACCCCTCACGCAGATCCGCGGGGTCAGGGTCCAAAAACACATGGGATTTGCCACATTTCTGAAATTCGGTGCCACCCCTCACGCAGATCCGCGGGGTCAGGGTCCAAAAACACATGGGATTTGCCACATTTCTGAAATTCGGTGCCACCCCTCACGCAGATCCGCGGGGTCAGGGTCCAAAAACACAGGGATTTGCCACATTTCTGAAATTCGGTGCCACCCCTCACGCAGATCCGCGGGGTCAGGGTCCAAAAACACATGGGATTTGCCACATTTCTGAAATTCGGTGCCACCCCTCACGCAGATCCGCGGGGTCAGGGTCCAAAAACACATGGGATTTGCCACATTTCTGAAATTCGGTGCCACCCCTCACGCAGATCCGCGGGGTCAGGGTCCAAAAACACATGGGATTTGCCGCATTTCTGAAATTCGGTGCCACCCCTCACGCAGATCCGCGGGGTCAGGGTCCAAAAACACATGGGATTTGCCACATTTCTGAAATTCGGTGCCACCCCTTACGCCACATTTCTGAAATTCGGTGCCACCCTTCACGCACATCCATCGCAAGGCGTGGTAACCCAAACTGCGAGAACTCCGGCCCTTTAATCGCAAGGTGTGGTAACCAAGCCCGTAAACCATACAGTATACACGTCTTACCAATCGCCAGGTGTGGTAACCGCTCTTGTGATCAGTTGGTTTTGCTGATTGCGAATCGGCTTCGCATGAAGTTTCGATACTGCTTCACGACAGCGCCAAGGCCTCATGACTTGGCTCTTCCATGGCCCATTCTCCGAGAGAGGGAGCCGGCGGCAGGGGGCGAAACCCTTACGGATCAGTGTGTTGTGCATTCTCGCTTTTTCGCCTCCGTTGGGTTCTCGAGGCCTCAAGATAGCCCCAAGACGGCCCAAGATAGTCCCACGAGGGGCCCAAAAAGGCCTCATGACGGCAGCAAGAGCGCCCAAGAGCGGCCCAGGAGGGCCCCCAAACTGCTTTTTTTGAGCCTCCAGGGGGGGAGCAATAATTAAGGACCCCGTCTTTTTTAGCGATTGGGTCCAAGATGGCCCCAAGACGCCTCCCAGACCACCCCGAGAGCCCCAAGAGAGCTCCAAACCCCCCTAAAAAAACAAGACGCCCCAGAAGAGCCCTTAGAGGACCTGAGTGAAGCCATAAGAAAGAGCTCGAGGAGGGCCCCAAAGAGCGCCCCAAGAGAACCCCAACAGAGCCCCAAAATGGCTCCAAGTTTCGAAACGCACGCAAATTTAAAATACAAATCAGCGCAACAGCCATTACAAGTCATCGAAACACCCCTCATCCTCATCGAAGCACCATCGTAGCTTGCACTGGTTCCCATCTAAAACGTTGATGCTGGAAGCTATGTGTGATCCTTGTTTTCCCGAAGACTGCTTCGCGACTGCATGCGTCCTGCCGCCCCTCATTCACCAACTCCCCTGCTGATCGTTTCTGGATGGGCTGGTGGGGATATTTTTTTTGGTCGCGGCCGCGAGACAAGGGTCAGGCGGCGAAAGCAACGTCCGGGCCACGGGCGAGGCTAACGGGCTAGGACAGGCGCGCCGGCCGGCCCCCTCAGACGGCAGCTGCAGGCTGGGTGACGCTGAACTGGCTGGCGCACTGCAAGCTCGGGCACGCGCACTGGACAAAGTGACCAGAATTCGAATGGCCAACGCACGACCCGCACAGGGCCCGCGGACCACAGTGGGCAAGTCATTGTGCAAGGTGGAGATGGGATGGCCACTGGGGTGAGTCGCCGATGTGGCGCCAAACTCCAAACGGACGACCTGCGTAAGCCAAACCGGCTGAGCAGTCGTGAACCGTGGTGTAACGCACTGGGGGGGGCAGAAGGTGGGCCTGAAGGATTGTACCTGACGCTGAAGGCTGAACCACTCAGCGCACTAGCCAGCCCCAGTCAAACCACATCACAATGTCGGGGGTTAACCGTGCGACTGTGACCTATCCAGCGCGTGCCGGCACGGCGAGGCCACTGGGAGTGGGGGAGCCCGCAGGCGTGGTGAGCATCGCCGGCGAAGAGGTGGAGATGGAGTGCACTGGAGTGGTGGTGCCGTGAGGAGAGCCGAACCCGATCAGACGGTCTCCAAGAGCACAAGTTGAGCTATACCTCACGGGGCGCGCGGCGTTGGTATGGGCGATGTGATGTAGTCGCAAAGCGGTGTGCCGGGGGGGACTGCACAGTGAGAAGCAGGAGGGCCGTCAGACGCAGGTCCAGCCGCGCCCGCCGCAGGCACATCCCACCCGGGCCCCGAGCCCGCCAACGAGAGCCACGCGACCCCCAGGGCCGCACCAGACCGCCGCACGGGGGGGAAACCAACCCCAAACAGCGATGGGCGAGGGTGGCCCTGGGAGGGGGGGCGCCACCAACAACATCTGACGGAACGTCGGTGGGCCCCGTGGCCAAGAGCGGGGGGCCCGTCTGGCTCCTGCAGTGGGAGGCGGGGGGAAAGCCGCCTCTCACCTTGTTCAGGCCCCCTCACACTTGGGATGGGGGAAGTGGTTGGCACAGGGGCAGCTGATCGCCGCTCAGGTCCGTGAAAAATGGGTGGGGCCTTGAATGTTGGTCCTCGGGGGTCGCAGCCGATCGCCGCTAAAGTCGATCTTGCCACAACTGTGACCTAAGCTGGTGGGGATACGCGAAGCGACAAGAATTGGAAAAAACCTACGCAGCAGCCCAAGCCCGAAAGTGGGACCAAACTTCTCCAAGCAAACAGCTTCAGCAACTAAAGCAGCTCATCCGAAAATTCGCCTGGCGAAAGACCCAACCATATTCAGCTCTGAATACCGCAAATATGAATATCATCTTCGCCCGCGCTCCCTATGGGGCCACGAACCGTGCGAGGGGCGCGCCGACATGCGTGGCGGAGAACACAACGCGAGCGAAAACGATAGGTCTGTGTTTCAGAGAATATGAGCGCGCGAATATGATTTTAGATGAGTCCGCGCGCGCGTGAGTTTAATTACGTGCATAAATGTCGACGCCCATGCCGGCGCGCCTCTCACGAGGATCGCGCCCGCTTCCTTCCCGTTCTTCTTCTCCCATTTTGCCCGTGCGCGCCCACGTCCAAGGCTGCGGGCGCGGCGCCGCACGGAGTCCCCGCGACGCGCGCTGGTCGCCCCGAAGGGATCCCGGCGACGCGCGCGGGTCGCCCGCTGCGCGGAGCAGAGCGAACGGGCAGGCTGGCTCCCGCCCGGGATGCGCGGCCCGAAAACGGCCTCAACACGTCGAATACGACGAAAAACCTCCAGAAACCGGAAGTCGCCGCCATGCGAACTCCGCCACTAGGCCGCCATGCGAATTCCCCCCCCCCCAAAAAAAAAACCCTCAGGTGGAGCTCCCTATGGGACCACGAAACGTGTGAGGGGGTTAACAAAATGGGGCTGCGCCACTGGGACCTTAGATGCAGCTGCGTGTGGGGCAACATGGGGCGGCGCCGCCATGCGGGCTGCGCCGGCGGGACTCTAGATGAAGCTCCCTATGGGGCCACGAAGCGTGTGAGGGGTGTGCCATATTGGGGCGGCGCCGCCATGCGGGCTGCGCCGCTGGGACCTTCGGTGGAGCTCCTTAGCGAGACCGCACCTGGCGAGAGCAACGACCCCCAGGCCTCTCTCGTGGCCCTAACCGGCCGTGTCGGTGTGTTCGGGGCTCCTCGCTGGCGCCGCTTTAGCCGTCAGGGTGCCCTCTGGTGCCGTCATTGGGCACGGTGAAGCCTCCGGAACCGCAGCGGGGCAAAGCTTGCGCCGTCGAGAAACAGAACCCGCCGGGCGGCCAGAAACCCAAGAGAAGCCATGCGAAAAGCTAGGAGTTGAGCCTCTGGGGGCCCTTGTGGGGAACCCCAAGGAAGCCAATTTTTCTGGCGAGGTGGCCTGGGGAGCTGTCATGGGGCGATCGTCGGCGTCGCGCAAGCCTGGAAGCGACTCTGGCGGCTCGTGGAATCTACTTGGGGGCGCTGGTCCTCCCATGCGGAGCCGTCTTGGATCGCGGTTGGGAGCCCACGGGGCCCGAACCAAATCGGTCCGGGTGCCCTCTTGGGCAGCCGCGCAACGTGGGGATGCAGAACAAGCTGGATGAGTGCAAGCGTTGAAAACAATACGTGTGTATATATATATATATGTAAATATACACATATACATGTATATATACATAAACAATGGGAAACAAAAGCCCTCCGGGAAGGCCTCTTGGAAGCATGCCGTATCGACGAAATCGCTCGGGGGGCTGCCTGCGATCGTCGGCGCCGCGCAAGCCTGGAAGCCGCCAGGCTCCACGAGCCTGGCGGCTCGTGGAGCCTACTTGGGGGCGCCGGCCCTCCGCATGCTTGGGCCGCCGTGCAGCGCGGGGATGCAGAACAAGCTGGATGAGTGTGAGCGTGGAGCAACCATGGGAAAAAAAAGGCAAGGCCTCAGAGAGCCATCCGGGGAGGCCTCTTGGAAGCATGACGTGTCGACGAAGTCGCTCGGGGGACTGTCTTGGGGTGATCGTCGGCGTCGCAGGGATCTTGGAGCGTCCCTGGCCGCTCTGTGACCGTACTGGGGCGCGCTGACCCTCCCATGCGGAGCCATCTCGGGACAAGGTTGGGAGCGTCTGGGGTCGAACCGGGACGATCTGGGCGTCATCTGGGGCTGCCGCGCAGTGTGGGGATGCAGAGCAGGCAGCATGGAGAGAAACGCTTTTACCTAACAATTTTTGCTGATAGGTTTCTAATGGACTCAAAAGAAAGTATCTTGACGCCCCAGGGGGGTCTGGGCGGGATCCGGACAGATCCGGACAAAAGTAGAGTCCCAGGAATCCTTAGGAATCCTTAGGAATTCTTGAAAACCTTGGGAATCCATTCCCAGAGCACCATTCCCAGGCCACATTTTGAATCCCCGGAGCCAGCTGTAGGTCACTTCGTGTTCGTCATGTTCCCAGAACACCATTCCCAGGCCACATTTTAAATGCCCGGAGACAACTATAGGCCACTTCGTGTTCTTCGTCTTCCCAGAACACAATTCCCAGGCCACAGTTTGATTGCCCGGAACCAACTGTAAGCCACTTCGTGTTGCTGAGGCAGACTGAGGCCGAGGCAGGCGGAGGCCGAGGCAGGCTGAGGCTGAGGCTGAGGCACGCCGAGGCAGGCTGAGGCTGAGGCTGAGGCAAGCGGAGGCTGAGGCAGGCTGAGGCTGAGGCTGACGCAGGCTGAGGCTGAGGCAGGCTGAGGCTGAGGCTGAGGCAGGCTGAGGCTGAGGTAGGCTGAGGCTGAGGCAGGCTGAGGCTGAGGCTGAGGCAGGCTGAGGCTGAGGCTGAGGCTGAGGCAAGCTGAGGCTGAGAGGCTGAGGCTGAGGCTGAGGCAGGCTGAGGCTGAGGCTGAGGCCGAGGCAGGCTGAGGCTGAGGCTGAGGCAAGCCGAGGCAGGCTGAGGCTGAGGCTGAGGCCGAGGCAGGCTGAGGCTGAGGCTGAGGCTGAGGCAGGCTGAGGCTGAGGCTGAGGCTAGAGGCAGGCTGAGGGCTGAGGCTGAGGCAGGCTGAGGCTGAGGCTGAGGCAGGCTGAGGCTGAGGCTGAGGCAGGCTGAGGCTGAGGCTGAGGCTGAGGCTGAGGCTGAGGCTGAGGCTGAGGCTGAGGCTGAGGCTGAGGCTGAGGCTGAGGAGGCTGAAGCTGAGGCAGGCTGAGGCTGAGGCTGAGGCTGTGGCTGAGGCTGAGGCTAGCTGCGGCTGAGGCAGACTGAGGCTGAGGCTGAGGCAGGCTGAGGCTGAGGCAGGCTGAGGCTGAGGCTGAGGCAGGCTGAGGCTGAGGCCGAGGCAGGCTGAGGCTGAGGCCGAGGCAAGCCGAGGCAAGCTGAGGCTGAGGCTGAGGCTGAGGCAGGTTGAGGCTGAGACAGGCTGAGGCTGAGGCTGAGGCAGGCTGAGGCTGAGGCTGAGGCCGAGGCAGGCTGAGGCTGAGGCCGAGGCAAGCCGAGGCAAGCTGAGGCTGAGGCTGAGGCTGAGGCAGGCTGAGGCTGAGACAGGCTGAGGCTGAGGCTGAGGCAGGCTGAGGCAGGCTGAGGCTGAGGCCGAGGCAGGCGAATCCTTCGGAATCCTTGGGATTCCCTAGGAATCCTTAGGAATCCCTAGGAATCCCTAAGAATCAGGATTCCTAAGGATTCCTAAGGTTGCCTAAGGATTCCTATGGATTCCTAAGGATGCCTAAGGATGCCTTAGGAATCCCTAGGAATCCTTAGGATTCCATTGGATCCTAAGGCCGTTGCCACTGCGACTGTCATTGCGAATGCGACTGCGACTGCGAGAACAGCAGAACTCTACAACTGGATTCTCACCTGAATCTTGGGGAATGTTTCCAGATATGCTTATACACATCGCTGTTAGGTTGCTTTGTCGGGATAATACGTGTGTGTGTATATATGATATGGGAAAACCAAGTCTGTGAGCTTTGGTGAACTCTCCTGGAGGCCTCTGGGAGGTCTGTGGGAGACCTGGGGCACCAGGCGGGAAAGGCCCCTGGAGTTCCCCACAACCTCTTGGGGTTCTGGTGGCTCCAGGCTGGCGAAATCCGGTTTAATACCTAGGGAAAGTAAGCGCCACCAAGGTTCTGGGGCGGGACCCCCCCCCGGCCACGTCGCCTGGGCGGTTCTGGTGGCTCCGGGTGGCCGAAACCATGGAAAAGCATAACGAAAGTAAAGCTCCGGGCCCCCCATGCCCTGGCGAGGTCCCTGGCGGGACCCCCCCGGCCACATCCCCCAGGGCTGTCCGGGTGGCCGAAACCTTGTAAAAACACAGGGTAAGTAAGGCTCCGGGCCCCCCACGCCCTGGCCCCAGGCCCCCCATGCCCTGGGACCCTCCTGGCCACGTCCCCCGGTATGTGTGTGTGTATACATATATACACATGCATACATACATACATACAGACACATATATATATATATATATATATATATATATATATATATATATTCGAACCATCGCGCGCGCTTCGCGCGCGCTCAAGTTCTAGCTAGGCTTGATAGGCTAACTAATGTGTAACATCATGTTGGTCGCTTCTTGCGTCCAGGAACTCCCTTGTGGGCCCTGCTCAAGCCTCGGAATCATATAGAAGGGGAAGTGCAGAAACGCAGAAATCAGTAATTTCCTTTAGGTATTCAACGATTTGGGGCCCTCAATGGCTTCTTGGGTTCTTTTTTGGGAGGTGGGGTCTGAATTGTGGTCTGTTGAGTAGACTGGGGGCCAAACTTGGAAAAAAAATGAGTTTTGGGATTTCCATGCTTTTCCAGTTCCTCGGCGCTGTTCGGCGCTGTCTTTTGTTTGTGCCTCGCGGATTTTGTTAGCTGGGCCCCTCAGGGGTGTGGGATCTTCCGGACCCCCTGGAGCTTCTGGAGGCCTCCTTGAGGCCTGGAGAGCCGCCGGAAGGGTGTCTCGGGCTGCGCGGGAGCGTGTTGGGCCGTTCTTGACGTTCTGGGGGCTCCTTGAGGTCGTCATGGGCTGTCCTTCGGCGTCTTGGGGTCTTCCCCCCGGGAAGCCAGGAGGCGCGATACCGGCCAGATGTCAGGGAATGTGTGGGACCCTCGAGTAGGAGTCCCACTTTGAAAAAATAATGATTCTGGGAATTTCGATGTTGAAAAAAACATCCTCGATCTTCGAGGGTTGGAAGCGGGGAAACGTGAGAAGGCGAAAAACGTTAGCAAAACAATTGGAAATCAACGAGTTTACCCTCTTTGGGCTCTCTCGGGACGGCTCTCGCAGCTCTCTTGGGCTGTTCTTGGAGCCTCGTCGGGGCCTCGTTGGGGCCTCTCAGGGATCGGGGGGGTGTTGGAGGCCTCTGGGGGGTCCTGGAGGCCTCTCGGAGGTCTCTGGAAGCCTGCTGCTCCCGCTCTTGGGCCCATCTTGGGCCTGTTCTGGGGTGGTCTGGGGCTATGCTGGGCGCCTCTTCGGCAATCTTGGAGCCTTCTTGGCCCGTCTTGGGGTCGTCCTGAGGATCTCTTGGGTGGTCTTGGGAGCCTCTTCGGCGCTCTTGGACCATTGGAAGCTCGAAAACGCGAGAAGCCAAAAACATGTTTAAAAAATACCCATGATCACCTACGATTTGGGCCTCTTCGGGCCGTCCCGTGACACCGATCAAACCTCTCTTGGGCTCTCTTGGAGGGCACCTGTGAGCCAAGAGAGCAGTCGGAAGGCTGACTTGGGCTGCTCGGGAGCGTATTGGACCATTCTTTCGGATTCTGAGGGCTCTAGGAGGCGTCTTGGGCCCTCCTGGGACGCTGTGGAGGCTCCCCGGAAAGGCCAGGGGAGCAGTACCGGGAGCGTCCCCGAGATGTGGCGGGGAGGGGCCCCTGGGCCAGGGGCGGCGGTATACATTTGCATTATACAGAACCGCGCGCGCGCGCTTCGCGCGCGCTTGGGTTCTAGCGCATGCCATGGCGTTGTGAGCTGCGCGTGCTTTTCGGACAGGCTCATTCCATGCCTTGCCCTACCTCGTCCTCCAATATTCCTTATACGTCCTTCCTCGTTAACCCTCCAGACTCTCTCGGTTGTCCTCGCTTTTCGTTTCTCGTCTTGCTTGGGATTATGCGGGGGCTTCGAGCTGTTCAGGGCCGGCGTGGGAAAATATTCAAAATGAAATGGGCTGGCTTGAAATGTACGGGTCTCTTGTGGATCTTCCTGTTGGGGCTGCCTTGAAGGCCTTGGGGCCCGCTTGGGTTCCTCTGTGGCTCTTCTTCGAAGTTGTGGGGCCGTCTCGAGCCTCGGCGCCATGTGAAGCTCTCCCGAAGCCATCCGAAGGAGACGAGCGTGAGATTTACTGAACATGGAAAAACCTGAATGGCTTTTGCGTTTGTGGCTCTCTGGGGTCATTTGGGAGGGCTTTTGGGAGTTCCACTGGGGCATCTTGTGGTCCCTGGGGGCCGCCTTGAAACATCTTGGAGCATCTTGGACGACTAAGGGGCCATCTTGGCGGCCAGCGGGCGTCGCTTGCTCTGAGTAGAAAATGCCTGGGATGCAGCGGCCAGCGCTGTACATGAGCTGCTACCTTGGGCTGCAGCTCGCTGGATTCTGCTGAGTGAAAGGCGCTGCTACCCTGGGCTGCAGCGCAATGCAATTAAATACCCCGGCATTGCTTATCCCACACGGCACTTGAACGAGAGATGGACATGCTTGGTTTGCGCATGAATTTCTGTCCTGAGTCCTGAATGGATGACCATCGAACCCAAATCCAAAATTCCCAGATTCCGTGGGGCCTTCGAAAGCTCCGCGAAACCGTTAAGAAGCCGGGAGGCGCGGTACCCGCCAGATGTCAGGGGATGTGTAGGAACCCCGGGTAGGAGTCCCACTTTGATGAGAAAGGAATTCTGGGAATTCTCTTTTTCCCAAAATCCTCAACCTTTGAGGGTTGGAAGCGGGAAAACGTGGGAAGGCGAAACACATTGGGAAAAAGCGCAGGGAATTAACGATTTTGCCCTCGTTGGGCTCTCTCGGGACGGCTCTCGCAGCTCTCTCGGGCTGTTCTTGAAGCCTCGTCGGGGTCTCGTTGGGGCCTCTCACGGATCGGGGGTGTGTTGGGAGCCTCTGGGGGGTCCTGGAGGCCTCTCGGAGGTCTCTGGAAGCCTCCTGCTCCAGCTCTTGGGCCCATCTTGGGCCTGTTCTCGGGTGGTCTGGGGCTGTGCTGGGCGCCTCTTCGGCAATCTTGGAGCCGTCTTGGCCCGTCTCGGGGCCGTCCTGAGGGTCTCTTGGATGGTCTTGTGGCGGTCTTGGGAGGCTCTTCGGCGCTCTTGGACACTGGAAGCTCGAAAACGCGAGAAGCCCAAAACATGGAAAAAACACCCATGAGCATCTACGATTTGGGCCTCTTCGGGCCGTCCCGTGACACCTATCAGACCTCTCTTGGGGTCTCTTGGAGGCCACCTGGGAGCCTCGAGAGCCGTCGGAAGGCTGACTTGGGCTGCTTGGGAGCGTCTTGGGCCATCCTTTCGCATTCTGGGGGTTCCTGGGGGGCGTCTTGGGCCTTTCCGGGGCGCTGTGGAAGCTCCCCGGAAAAAGCTGGGGGAGCGGTACCGGGAGCGTCCCCGAAATGTGGCGGGGAGGTGTGGGACCGGGGGGGGGGCGGTATTTATTCATATATATATATATATATACACACATAGATTTATGTATGTATACATACAGACATACCTACCTACCTACCTACCTACCTACCTACCTACCTACATACATGCACATCTGGTGAGAGAGAGAGAGAGGGCAATGGCCAGACGGTCTCGAGGTGCTTCGCGATCGAGGCCGAACATATAACAGAAAGCGAGGCCCAACGGCACGTGCGCGCACACACACACAACAGAGGAGGAGGAGAGGAGGGGGACTTGAGCAAAGACGGCGATGGAACGGACACGTCAGGGCCCATCCCATCTGCAGGCGGCTTGCATTTAGGGCGTGCACAGCTGTTTGAAAAACGTTTCAATGCACAGCCCGATCTATTTCTTGCCAGAGCGCAGATCTGGTGAGAGCGAAGGCAATTGCCAGACGGCCTCGAGGTGCTTCGCGATCGAGGCCGAGCGTCAACAGAAAACGAAGCCCATAGCCCATACTGGATGCCTGGCGGCCGCCATCCCAGCCACATAAATCGTATACGCAGGCGAAGGTGCACATTAGCGGGATACGAACTTAGCAAGACGGATAGACAGACGACGCTCGGCAGAGCGGTGGATCCAGAGGCCAGCGGCGGCGGCGACAGAGGCGGGGCACGGCTCGGCGATGGCTGTCCATCGTTTGCCACCGGGCCCCCCGCCTTCCAAAGAGATATGTTTGAGATGGGTATTGCTGCAGAGTCCGCCTCGCCCTTGACATCTGCGCAACAGGGGCTGGGGCGGGGCGCAAGTGCACCATCCGCGGAAACGAACTGCTTTTCTCCATCTGGTACCGTGCTGACAGAAATCTACATTGGCGTCTCTACAGGAGGAGCGGGAGAGGAGCAGCATGCGAGGGTGCAACCACATCATAGACGATCGAGGGTTCTCGAGGAAGGATGGGATCCCGAGACGCTTGCATTCGAGACCAGTTCTCATGGCAAAATGGAAGGCGGAATTGCCTATGCGCAGCCTAGCAGCAGCTTTGTCCTGTAGGCCTGGCAGGCCGTTCAAGGCATAGGGCGAACGGTAAAAATGTCGCGAGGCCTGGGACCAAGTGCTGCAAGGCGGTGCACACATGACGCCTCGCACGATACGGGACCTCAGCCAGCCTGTCACGATGGCGCCGCACACACGCCGCGAGAGGTCGAAGGCGGGATGGGCGGCCACGTCGATCCGCAGGACCGCGTAGCCTGACTTTCGCTCCAGCCAGCTCGCGACCTTGCCAATGCCGCTGAAAAGGTCCAGGTACACTTGGTATCTCGGGGAGCCAGCGAGGGCCGCCCGCAGAGCGGCGCGCCAGTGCCGCCGCGCGGCAGCGTCGGTCAAGGCCTCGGCCGCGCCGCCGGCGTCGCCGCCGCGCCAGCACCGCCCAGAGCGGAAGGCGGCGCGCGAGCCCGCGGCGGCGGCGGCAGCGGCGCCCGGCCCCGCAGCAGGTCGGCCGGCTTGGCGTCCACCTCCCGGCCGAACTGCGGGACCTCGGGGCTCAGCTTGCCTTCCTCCGCGACGTACCCGGCGTGCCAGGCGCACCTCTTCGTCGAGTTGTCCGACTGGTGCCTCAGCATGGCCAGGAAGTCCGCCGGCTTCTCGCCCAGCACCGCCGCGCGGATCGAGGCACCGCCGTGGCGCACTTGGTACGGGCGGCAGTCCTGGTGGCCCAGCTGGTCGATCACCGCCCTGAACTTGGAGTTGAAGGCCGTCGCGTCGAAGTCCCAGAGCGGCCGGCGGTCCGTGCGAGCACGAGACAGCCTGGCCAAATCGAACCCGAGCGCGGAGGACATCTCGTCCGACAGGGCGACGCTATCGTCGGAGCCCAGGGTCTCGCTGACCTCGTTGAGCTCCTCTGGGAACAGCAGGAGGCTCCACGCAACACGACCCGCCCGAGGAGCGGGCGCGACCGCGGTCGCCCGCGTCATCGCCACGAGCTCGCTTGGCAGCCGAATCATCGTGTCCCAGCTGAGGGCCAGGGCGACGACGAAGCTGCGCCAACCTCGGTGCAGGGCGGCGTCCACGGCCGCGAACAGCAGCTCCCTCGCCATGGGGGCCCGGGTCGAGCCCCTCGCGAGCTTGCGGAAGCCCCGAGGCCCGGAGGTGGCCCGCTCCAGCGCCGCCGCCGAGCTCAGCCCCAGCCCCGGGTTGTAGTGCTTCAGCGCTGCAAAGGCCTTGTCCCCCTTGTCGTGGTTGTGGCTCTCCCAGAACAGGAAATCGAGGTACTGGGCGAAGCTTGAGTTGATCGCCTGCGCCCCGAGCGTCGAAAGCCCCCTCGATCGAGCCCAACCCACGAAGGCCAGGTACCCCTTCTTGAAGTAGACCCGCGATGCACTGCCGACCTTCAGGCCCTGCAAAACCGTGAGCCCCTCGGCCTGGGCTCGCTCGCACGCGCCGCCGTGGGCTGACCGGCGAGCGTTCGCCCTGGCCAGGCGGAGGGCCTCGGCCCTCGCTGGTGGCGGCCTCGGACTGCCCGCCGCCGAGGACCTCCGAACTCGAAGTCGAGGAGCTGTCGGAATCCGCGCCGCCACCGCCCGGCCCGCCGACAAGGCCCGCGAGCCCACCGAGCGGGCAAGGGTCGCCACGAAGTGCGCCCCCGAGCCCGGCCGCGCCAGGACCGCCGAGGTCGGCGGGCTGTAGCTCTGGGGTCGGGCTGCCGCGAAAGCGGCGACTCCGCACTAGCGCGTCAACGTCCCGCCGTAGGGCCTGATGACCACTTGGGCCGTCCGCCGCACCTCCGAAATACGCAGCGCGCCGGGGTCAGCGCGGGCGTCCCGCGCGCGACGAAGCCTGAGCCGAGAGGGCCTGTCCGCGGGGTTCCACTCCGAAGAAATCCATCTGAGAATGGAAGTGGTGTCGGTGACAATGGAGATGGCGCGCAGCTGCTGCAAGACGTGATTGAGAGTGATGGAAGCTTCCGCCCTATCCCAACCGCGAGGGCAAGCCCGAGGTTGTCGACCATAATGAGATGCCGATGGCCGTGCCCGCTGCGCCCTCGCACAGCGTGCCGCGCGGCCATCGCCGCCGCCCGGCCTTCCAGCACTGCGATGTCCTCATCGCGCTGGAACTCGCCATGGAAGAGGACTCCCTATCGCAGCCCGCCCGACGCCCTCGAAGCCGGTGGAGCCGGCGCGCGCCCGATGCCGGCCGACCTTGGCCCCCTCGTCCGGGTCGACGCCCAGCGCGCACTCCCTGGCCCCGATGGCGCCCAGCACCGAATATCGCCACGACTCGGCTGACGCCGCGGCGTGCCCCACGAGCTCGTTGGCCCATGTCTGGCCCACCACGCCGCAGCCGCCTCCCGAGCCGGCTTGGCCCCTGGAGGCGTCGGAGGCGCACGCGAAGGTATTGTTGGGCTTCTTTGAATCGGAGAAGGCGAAGACCAGTAGCGCGGCCGCCTGCCGCAGCTCGAGCTCCACGCGGCTCCACGGCCGCAGCCGGCGGCGCCCGGCAACCCGGGCAAAGACATAGGTCTGTTGAAAAATACTAAGAAGCGGCCGCCTCAGCAAGGCGGCCCAAGTGAAGTGTCCGAGCAGGTTGAGGATCTCATCCCCAGTGGCCGAGCGCCGGTCCGCCAAGAAAAGCAGCGCGAGGCGAACTCTCCACATCCGAGCCGCACCCCGATGCGGCCACTGCGCCTCTCGAAAGTGATCCCCGTGAAGGTCTGCCGGTCCTCTGGCTCCATCGCGCCCTTGCACTTCAGGCCGACCTCCTCCAGCTTGCCGACGACGGCGCTACAGTCAGCCACGCAGCGATCGCCGTCGCCGCCGACGATGCACACGTTGTCAACGCACGCGCCGGCTTGAGTGGAGGTGGTGCGGACCTGGAGGGAAGCATGCCGGTCCTTGATCAAAGGCCGGGTGCCGATCCCTGCATGACCGCAGCGCGGCGGTCTCCAGCAGCATCTGGCAGAAGAAAAGCCCCGCGACCACCCCATGGGCAGGGCCAGCGGGAGGGGGGGGCCGAAGCGGGGCCCGGGCAGGTCCATGATGATCCCCGCCTCATCGGCCAGCTGTCGGAGCGTGCCCAGGTGCACACAGGGCAAGGAGAAGTGTTCGTCCATCTTGTCTGGGAGCTTCACTCGGTAAAAAGGCATTGTCCACGCCAGCCTGGGCCATGCTAAGAGAAGAGGGCGACTCTGTGCGCAGCGCGGCCCAACCTGCCGCACTAGGCAACTGAGAATGATCGTGGTCGTGAAAACGTGCTTTAACTCGACGCGTGTCGAGGATGAGCCGGAGGCGCTGCCGTCCGCTCTTCCAAACGCAGAAGACGCCCACCGTGGCACTGCGCTTAGCCCCGACTCTGATGGGCCGGAGGTGTGCAGGTCCAGGACGAACTGAGCATAGCACCGCCTGTCCGAGATGAGGATGCGATCGTTGTGCTGCTTGAACTCGTGATTTGGCGCAGGCGTTCGGCGCAACAAATGTCTCTCCCAATGCACCCACTGATCGTGCTCGAAGCCGCACAAGACGTCGCTGGGATCGCAGCGCGCGCCTGGCCCCGGCAGGGAGAGGATCTCCCTCTGGTACTGGGCTGGGTGCTCGGGCTCGGCGTCGCAACCCGGCTGGTGGCCGCACAGCTCCGCATGGGCTGCCGCGGGCGAGCAAGGGGGGGGGGGCCCGCCTGCTCGATGATGGACTGCGTGAATTCCAGGCTGCGTCGCTGCCCAGCTGAAACGGAAAAATGATCTCGGGCGCCACCGTGACCGCACAAGGCGTTCAAGCTCTCGGCCGCGTCGGCGATCCAGCTCGCGACGTGCAGGCGGCGGCGCACTCTCGATCGCACCGCTCTCGACAGCCCAGCGGGGCCGCCGGCGCCGCGCGCCGCCGCGAAGCCGCTCGCGGGCAGCAGCTCGCGGGGCGCGAGGCCAGGTGGCCGCGTCATTGGCCCCGGCCGGCCCCGCGGCCGGCCGCCTGGTCCTTCCCTGCACCATTGTCCTGGAACTTCTTCAACTCGACGGCCTGTTGCTGGATCTTCTTGCGCAACTCCGCCTTGGGCCCCCCTGAGCCTGCACCGCCTCCGCCGCCTCCACCGCGTGAGAGCACCAGGTCATCCCCCTGGGCAGCCGCGAGCCGGTCGCGGTGACGCCACTCGGTCATCTGGGCCTTCCTCATTAGCAGCTGGAACGAGGCCAGCTCCCCGAGGTTCATCTGGGCGAAGCTGAGGCCCAGCTCCGCCATGCGCATCGCGAGGTCGTGATCCCCGACGCCCTCGCCCGTGGCCTCCAGCCGGCACTCGTCCACCCACTTCGCGCGGCGGGCGCGCGGGTGCTGGTCCTGGCGCGCCAAGAACTCCAGGCGCCAGGAAGCAGTCCTCGGGCCCATGATGGGCCACTCGGGCCACTCCGTGGCGGTGACCTGCCGCGCGGCCTCCGTGAAGTGCCCGTGCCGACTGCCGTCCGGGCGCGTCTTGATGTCCAGCACCCGCGCGTCCGTCCCGAGCTCTGGGCCTGGGGCGGCAGGGTCCACGGCCTTGACTAGCAGGCACTCGCTCCCTTTTGTCGCGATGCCAACCCTATCCGCGATCAAGTAGCCGTCGAAGTCTTTGTGCCTCACGGCCTGGCGCAGCTGGGTAGCATCCTCGGCCGACAGAGTGAACCAGCTGAGTCCACCGACGTCGGGTAAGGCACCTGAGCCCACAAGCAACCCCGGGTAGAGCTCCGCGACCACGCTAGTTGCCGCCGCTGCTGCTGAAGACGACCTGGAGGACGTCTTCCCCGTCATGCGCCTGGACGGCTTCTCGACGCCGGGCACCGACAAGCACCCTGGCCTCACCGCCTCCAGCGCCTCGCAGACCTCGAACGCGGTCGGCTCCCAGTCGGCGCCGTATGCTGCCCTCGCTGCCCTCCACCGTTTCCCAAACTCCGACTCCGACATCGGCGTCCCGTTGTTCGACACCGCCACGAAGCCGAAGGGGTGGGTCTCCGACAGGATGTGAAAGTACACGTCCAGGTCTGGGGTGAAGGCGTACCACGCTCGGCGACCGGCGATATCCCCCTTGAAAAACCCGACGATCAAGCTCACGATCACCAGCGCTCGGATACTTCCGAACGAGCCCACGGCAAGAGCACAGTTGGATGACTCCTCGGCGAGCGATCCGAGGCCCGGTCCCAGAGAGTCGAGTAAGGCGAGGCCGCCCCGCGCAGCTCTGCTCCAGAAGCCGAGGATGCCCATGCAGGCTGGGATGGCGGTGCCGCCCGAAAAACTTGAGCAAAGACGGCGATGGAACGGACACGTCAGGGCCCATCCCATCTGCAGGCGGCTTGCATTTAGGGCGTGCACAGCTCTTTGGAAAACGTTTCAGTACATACATACATACATACATACATACATACATACATACATACATACACACATACATAGAATCACCACGCGCGCTTCGCGTGCGTTTGGGTTCTAGCGCGTCACAGACACAGGAAAATCTGTGCGAAAACATGTTTGGAGCTTCTCAGGCAAATGCGGACTCCAGTGACAACACCTGCTTGAAGCACCGCCGGGGACGGACCTTGTGTAGAGTGTGGTCAGTCGGACCAGCTCTCTGGTCGACCCTCTTGGGCGCGCCATGGGGCTCTCTTGGGCCGTTTTGAGGGGCCCATTGCGGGGCTGTTTCGGGGCCTCTTTGCATGTTTTTGCGGTTCTCTTGGGGGCCTGTTGGGGCTTCTTGGGCACTTCTTGCAGCCTCTTGGAGACTCCTGGGGGCCTCTTGGGCCAAAACGCTTGAATCTTCGGTTCCTCGTCCCCGTCTTGGGCGCCGACTCGGGGCGTTCTTGGGCGGTTTGGGCGCCTCGGGGGCCTTCTGGGCCGTCTTGGACGCAGTGGAAGCCCAAAAAGCGAAAACGCCAAAAATATAAGGTCTCCCATTGGAAATCGACGATGTTTGCTTATTTGGGCTCTATTGGTGGGGTGCCTCTTGGGGCGTCTTCGAGGCCTCTTTTGATGTGTTTGTGTTTCGGGTATCATGGGGGCCTCTTGGAACTTCTGGGCCCCTTCTTGGAGCCTCTTGGGGTCTCCTGGGGTTCTCTTGGGCCAAAAGGCGAGAATTTCCGGTTCCTCGTCCCCGTCTTGGGCGCCGCCTTGGGGTGTTCTTGGGCGGTTCGGGCGCCTCGTGAGCCGCCTTGGCCCCCTCGTGGGTCGTCCTGGGGCCTTCTTGGGGGCATCCTCGACCGGCTTGGGTGCCTCTTGGGCCGTCTTGGACGCAGTGGAAGCCCAAAAGGCGAACACGCCAAAAATATAAGTTCTCCCATAGGGAATCGACGATGCTTGCTTATTGGGGCTCTCTCGGGGTGCCTCTTGGGGCGTCTTCGGGGCCTTCGGGGGCCTTCTTGGCGTCATGGGAGTCGTCTTGAAAGGCGTCTGGAGCCATCGCTGCGGCCTCAAGGGGCCTCCCTGCAACCTCTCTTCTGCATGTCCTCCTCGTCTCCCGCATATTCCGGCTCGCACCTCGAACGGGTCGTGCCGAACAGGGACTTCAACCGACGGCCCCTGGCAATGTTCGCATCCGATCCACCCGAGTCGGCACACCCCTGACACGGGTCTTGGCCCACAAGAAGATCCACCTACGGCCCCAGAGAGATGGTTCGCATGACATCTTGGATGCCTCTCTCGCCGGCGCATTAGAACCAAATTATGAGCCTCTTGGGGGCCTCTTGGAGGCCTCATGGGTGCGTCTTGGGGTGCTTTGGGGGGCCTCTTGGGGCGTCTGGGGGGCCTAGCGCCTCCTGGGGGCTCTTGGGACCGAAAGCTCGGAAATCGAAAGTGGCTGTCTTCTTCTGGGATCCCTCTCGGGCGCTTCTTGGGCTTTTCTTGGGCCGTCTTGGGGGCCGATTGGGCCGTCCTGCGTTCCTCGCAGGCCGTCTTGGAGACTTCTTGGGGGCCTCCTAAGCCGTTTTTGGGGGCCTCTTGGGCCGTCTTGGACGCGGTGACAGCCCAAGAGGCGAGCATGCGACAAATATACGTTTTCCCGTAGGAATGGGAGGATGTTAGTTCCTTTGGGCTCTCTTGGGGTGCCTCTTGGAGCATCTTGGGGTGCTTTGGGGGGCCTGCTTCGGGCCTCGTGGGGGCGTATCGGCGCCTCCTGGGATCTCTTGGGGCCGAAAGCTCGGGATTCGAGAGTGGCTTTCTTGCTCTGGGACTCCTCTCGGGCGCGTCTTGGGGCTCTCTTGGGCCGTCTTGGGGGCCCGTTGGGCCGTCCTGGGCTTCTCGTGGCCCGTCTTGGAGCTCTTTTGGGGGCCTCCTAGGCCGTCTTGGGAACCCCTTGGGCCGTCTTGGATGCGATGACAGCCCAACAAACGAACATACGACAAATATACGTTTTCCAACAGGAATGGGACGATTCTTGCTTATTGGAGCTCTCTTGGGGTGCCTCTTGGAGCGTCTTGGGGTGCTTTTGGGAGCCTTCTGGGCGCTTCTTGTGGGCTTCTCGGCGCCTCCTGGAGCCGTTTGGGGTCGAAAGCTTGGAATTCGATGGTGGCTTTCCTCCTCTGGGGCCCTCTCGGGCCCGTCTTGGGAACTCTCTTGGGCCGTCTTGGGCCCTTCGTGGGCCGTCCTGGAGCTTTCTGGGTCTGTATTGGGGCCCTATGGGGCGCGTCCTGGGCCGTACTGGCGCGGACCTGGGAGCTTCTGAGGTCGTCAAGCACGAACCGACAGCGAAAACTAGCAAAATGTTAAAATATACGTGTTGCCAAGGGAACGGGGCTATTTGGGCCCATTGGAGCTCTCTTTGGGGCCCTATTGGGGGTCGCTTGGGGTGTGATGGGGGCGTCTGAAGCCGCCTTGGAGGCCATGTTGGGCGTCTGGGAGCGACCTTCGGGCGTCCCAGGTCTGTTCTGGAGCCTCTTGGGGCCTCCTTGGCGCCTTCTGGCGGCCTTCTGTGAGGCCCCGGGGCTCCCGGAGCCCACATTTGCGGTAGCGGCGCCGGCCCCGGGCGCCCGGACCCGGTGCGCCGTTATGTGTGTGTGTATATATATATATGTATATATATATATATATATATATATATATATGTATATATTTATATATGGATTAAAACCATCGCGCGCGCTTCGTGCGCGCTCAGGTTCTGGCAGGCCCCAAACCTTGACGCGTCAGTGCTCCACTGAAGTAGTGGACCACAGATGGTTTGAACGGGAAGTGAAGAAATGCCCATAACGCTGAACGCGCTACGGGCAATGCGAAGCCCACGCGTGTCAATCCAAATTCCGGAAGGTTTTCGGGGAAGATGGTTGCGTAGGGGGGCGAATGCCTGATGAATCGGGATCCCAGAAGGCCTTCTGGGAACATTGGTTTTGGGGGCGTCTTGGAGAGCCTGTTGGGGCGTGCCGTAGTCGTTATAACGTGGTCGCCTCTTGAGGCGCGCCGTCGTCGTCGTCGTCGTCGTCATCGTTGTCCTCGTCGTCGTCGTCGTCATCATCATCGTCTTCGTTGCTTCTTCGTGTTCGACGTTTTCGTCGTCGCCGTCGTCGGTTCAAAAAGGCACTAGGGGCAACTTTGTGCGAAACGATCAGCAAAAGGCCGCGAGAAGGCGATCATGTCCCCAGTCAACTTCCCAGACCACTCTCCCGTAACGCGATGGTGCCGCGGAGCCTCCGGAAACTCTCGGGCCCATGACGAACCATGTCCCCAGAAGGCTTTGGGGGACATGATTTGTTGGGGGGGGTCGGGGGGCGGCTTGGGCGTTCCCTGGGGGCCCCTTGGAGTTTTCTGGGGGCTACTTGGGGACCTCGCAGGGTTTCGTGGGAGCCTTTGGGTGGCCTCCAGGGGCCTACTGGGGGCCTCTAGTGCCAGAGACTTCAAAATATCGGTTCGCGGTCCCCTTCTGGGCCCCTTTGTGGGGGCACGCTTGGGTTGTTTTGGGAATTTCCTGGGTTGTCTTGGGGCCCTCTTCGGGGCCTCGCGGGCCGTCTTGGAGCAATCTGAAGGGCCTCAGAAGCCGTGAGGAAGTGCGGGGAAGCAGGACAAGCGATAACGCCAAAATTTTTCAAAGACCGTGGAACTGAATTACCCTGGCGACGTACCCAACCCCTGCGCAATGCGGGGCATGAGTAGTTTGGGAGACGTTATACGGAGGTGATGACGTGACATGGGCGCATATACTCCTGCGAGCGCCCAAGCAACCCTCGAAAAAGGCGACAGTTTCGCAGATCCCAGCCCCCCAGGGACGGCGAGGTCCCGCTCAGATCCGCGCGGTGCGTCACTCCGCAGGACCCACCAGCAGCCCTCGAAAGTGGCGACAGTTTCGCAGATCCCGGCCCTCCAAGGACGGCGAGGTCCCTCTCAGATCCGCGCGGCGCCTCACTCCGCAAGACCCACCAGCAGCCCCCGAAAGTGGCGACAATTTCGCAGATCCCAGCCCCCCAGGGACGGCGAGGTCCCGCTCAGGTCCGCGCGGTGCCTCACTCCGCAAGACCCACCAGCAGCCCCCGAAAGTGGCGACAATTTTGCAGATCGCAGCCCCCAGGGACGGCGAGGTCCCGCTCAGGTCCGCGCGGTGCCTCAGTCCGCTGGACCCACCAACAGCCATCGAAAGTGGCGACGGTTTCGCAGATCGCAGCGTCCAGGGACGGCGAGGCCCCGCTCAAGTCCGCGCGGCGCCTCACTCCGCAGGACCCACCTGCAGCCCTCGAAAGCGGCGACAGTTTCGCAGATCGCAGCCCCATCGTCGGCGAAAAGAGGGCAGGAGGAGGCGGGAGGCGGGAGGAGGAGGACGCGACCACACCCCTCTATTCAAAACGAATACCCAACCAAGGAGGGTTGGGAAATACATGGTGCTTCCCAAGGCCTTCTTGGTGGGCCTCTTGAGTCCGCCCTGGAGCGCGTGGGACTGGAGTCCTCGTCGGCAATCTTGAAGGCATATTTTCCTGATGCATGATTGCGGACCGGTGGTAGCGCGCCCGGGATGACAATCGATGACACGTCACGTCCAACAGTGCCACTACATGCATCCGCAATGCGATCGCCACAAAGTGAAACACGCAAGGCACGGATATGCTTCGAAATTCCGCCACTGCTCAAGCGAACGCTGTCCCAACAAGGAGCGGCCCTCTCCCGGCTGCCAGGGCCTACTGATGCGAACTCCCGCCGAAACGTATCCGCCAGAGCGGGCTGTTGCCAAGCAGGTACCCTGATGGCCCTGGCGGCCGATCCCCCATCCAGCAAGTATTCAAACGGGTGGGGAAAAAACAAGAGGGGAAGGCTTGCGGAAGTGAAGTGAGGTGGGAGCGTGAGATTGGCTCTGCGCGTGCATCCCCACATGTTCCAACCGACCACCCAAGTAAAAGGCACAACACAGGCGGATGAACAGTGCACAGCATTGAATGCATTTTACAGCCCAACACGCCCCGCGGCTGCTTGCAAAGGAAGGGCCCCCAAAGAGGCCCGGACGACCGCAGCGCGGGAGGCGGAAGCAAGAATATACAAAACGATAACAAGAAAGAGGCGGACGAAACTGGAAAGGAGGGAGGCGGAACAAAACAGCGAAAACGCGCGAGGCTCAAGAGTAGACGATCAGCTGGGCGCACAGGTAACTGTAGCGGGAGTTCTGGCAGCCGACCTGGAGGAGTGGAGGTCGAAGGGCGCCTAGACGCGGGTGCCGAGGCACTGGTAATCCCAGGGGCCCAGCTGCGCAACGCCCCTCGCCAGGATCTTGCATTGAATTCCACTGATGGTGCGGGAATCGTGAATGTAGGTGCAGCCAGAGTCGGAGCCAAGGTCGGGGAACGGTCAGAACTGGAGTCAGGGTTGGAAAAAGGAATGGAGTTGGTGTCGACCGCCAGGGCGGGGCCAGAAGTGACAGCTGAAGAACAGCTCGGTGTCGATGCCTGGATGGGGGAAGGGGGGCAGGGCTCGCAGCTGGGGCTTCCCACGAACATCGCCATGCGAACTCCGCCACTGGGCCGCCATGCGAGTTCCGCCACGGAGACCTTAGGTGGAGCCCCCTTTATGGGGCCACGAAACGTGCGAGGGGTGTAACAAAATTCGGCTGCGCCACTGGGACCTGAGGTGGAGCTCCCTGTGGGGCCACAACACGTGTGAGAGATGTGCCAAATGGGGCGGCGGCGCCATGCGGGCTGCGCCACTGGGACGCTAGAGGGGCCTCCCTGTGGGGCCACGAAACGTGTGAGAAGTGTGCCAAAATGGGGCGGCGGCGCCATGCGGGCTGCGACATTGGGACCTTAGGTGGGGCTCCCTATGAGTCCACGAAGCGTGCCAAGGGTGTGCCAAAATGGAGCGGCGGCGCCATGCGGGCTGCAACACTGGGACCCTAGATGGAGTTCCCTATGGGACCAAGAAGCGTGTGAGGGGTGTGCCTAAGTGGAGCGGCGGCGCGCCACTGGGACCCTAGATGGTGCTCCTTATGGGGCAACGAAACGTGTCAGTTGTGTGCCACAGTGGAGCAGCGGCGCCATGCGGGCTGCGCCACTGGGACCTTAGATGGAGTTCCCTGTGGGGCCACGAAACGTGCGAGGGGTGTGCCAAACTGAAGCGGCGGCGCCATGCGGGCTGCGCCACTGGGACCTTAGATGGAGCTCCCTATGGGGCCGCGAAACTTGTGAGAGATGTGCCAAAATGGACGGCGGCGCCATGCGGGCTGCGCCACTGGGACCCTACAGGGAGCTCCCTGTGGGGCGACGAAACGTATGAGGAGTGTGCCAAAATGGGGCGGCGGCGCCATGCGGGCTGCGCCACTGGGACCTTAGATGGAGCTCCCGATGGGGCCACGAAGCGTGTGAGGGGTGCGCCAAAATGGGGCGACGGCGCCATGCGGGCTGCGCCACTGGGACCTTAGGTGGAGCTCCCTGTGGGGCCACGAAACGTGTGAGGGGTGTGCCGAAACAGAAACATGCGGAGAGCAGAAGGCAAGGAGGAGGAGGAGGAGGAGGAGGAGGAGGAGGAGGAGGAGGAGGGGGAGGAAGGAGGAGGGGGAGGAGGAGAGGAGGAGAGACGCGGGGCTCTGTCTCTTCAAAAAGAGGACCCAACACCACAGGATGATTTGGGGATGAGCAGTTTTCCTACAGGAAATCGACGATGTTTGCTTATTTGGAGCTTTACTGGGGAGGCTCCTGGGGGTATCTTGGGGCCCTCTTGGAGCCTCTGAGGGGCCTCCTGGGGCCTCCTGGGGACCTCTGGGGGGGCCTCCTGGGAACCTCTGGGCTTCCGGAATTCGAATATGGTTGTGCACCTCTGGGACCCCTCTGGGCCTCGTCCCGGGGCTCTCTGGGGCTGTCGTGGGGGCCTCTCGGACCGTCTTGGGACCCTATTGGGGTCGTCTTGGAGCCCTCTTGGGCGCCTGTGGGGCAATCCTGGATGGGGGCCTCTTGGGCCGTCTTGGACGCAGTGGAAGCCTAAAATATGAACACGCCAAAAATATAAGTTTTCCGGTTAGGAAATCCACGATGTTTGCGCATTGGGGCTCTATTGAAGTGCCCCTTGGGGCGTGTTCGGGGACTCTTTTTGTATGTTCGCGGGTTTCTTGGGGACCTCTTGGGGCTTCTTGGGCGTTTCTTGGAGCCTCTTGGGGTCCCCATGGGGGCCTCTTAGGCCAAATGATTTAATGGCTTGCATTTTCGGTTCCTCGTCCCCGTCTTGGGCGGCGACTTGGGGCGTCGTTGAACGGTTTAGGCGTCTCGTGGGCCGTCTTGGCCCCCTCGTGGGCCGTCTTGGAGCCCTCTTGGGAGCATCCTCGACCGGCTTGGGTGCCTCTTGGGCGTCTTGGACGCAGTGGAAGCCCAAAAGGCGAACACGCCAGAAAAATCAGCCTTCTTACAGGAAGTCGGCGATGTTTGCTTATTTGGGGCTCTATTGGGGTGCCTTTTGGGAGCCTCCTGGGGGTCTCTTGAGGGCCTCTTGGGGCCTTTGGGGGGCCTCTTGGGGCTCCTGGGGGCCTCTGGGGGCCTCCTGGGAACCTCTGGGGCCGAAAGATCGGAATTCGAATATGGTTGTGCACCTCTGGGACCCCTCTGGGCCTCGTCCTGGGGCTCTCTTGGGCTGTCGTTGGGGCCTCTCGGGCCGTCTTGGGACCCTTTTGGGGTCGTTTTGGAGCCCTCTTGGGTGCCTGTGGGGCAGTCTTGGGAGCCTCTTGGGCCGTCTTGGACGCAGTGGAAGCCTAAAAGGCGAACGCGCCAAAAATATAAGTTTTCTTGTTAGGAATTCGACGATGTTTACTTATTGGGGCTCTCTCGGGGTCGTCTTGAAAGGCGTCTGGAGCCATCGCCGCGGCCTCCTGGGACCTCCCTGCAACCTCTTGAAGCCCTGTTGGCCCCGGGTCGCCGAAACTGTGTTAAAACACATGGAAAATGACGCCCGGACCCCCATGCGCCGTCGGGGTCGCGGTCCCGGGCCCACAGTCCTCGTCCCCTAGGATATATTTATATATATAGTATATATATATATTATATATATATTATATATATGCGTGTGTATATATTATATATATATATATATATTATATATATATATATATATATATATATACAGTGCCACGCGCGCGCTACGCGCGCGCGTAGGTTCTAGCTTCGTCCGGGGCAACGCCAAACAACGGACGAGGAGGTTGAAGGCTGAATGCACTTCGGTTATTCGTCGAGTTTCGCGGTCGTGGTTCGAAAAGCTTTTGGGCGCTCCTCGCCCCCAGGCGGCCCGAGGCGGCCGAAAACGACACCTCTTCCTCGTCCTCCTCTTTCCCCCTGCTCTTGCTCCTCTCCTCCTACTCTTCCTCCTCCCCCCATCGCCCCTCCTTTCCCCCTTCCTCCTCCTCCGCCCCCTTCCTCCCCTCTTTTCTCCTCCTCCTCTCTCTTCCTCCTCCTCATACCCCCCTCCTCCTCTTCTCCTCCCCTCCTCCTCCTCCTCCTCCTCCTCCCCCTCCTCCCTCCTCCTCATCCTCATCATCATCATCTCGTCATAATCATCATCATCAGTGTCATCATCATCATCATCATCACCATCACCGTCACCATCATCTTCATCAGTTCCTCCTCCTCCTCCTCCCCCCATCCTCCTCTCCCTCCTCCTTCTTCCTCCTCCTCTCCTTCCTCCTCCTCCTCCTCCTCCGCCTCCACCCCCTCCTCCTCGTCCTCCTCGTCCTCCCCTTCCTCCTCCCCCCTCCTCCTCCTCCTCCTCCCCCTCCTCTCACTCCTCCTTATCCTGCTCCTCCCCCCCCTCCTGTTCAGACTGCATGGCTCGCCAAACGGCACTGCGACGCCGCGCAAGCATTGGGCCACATCGGATAAAGGGAACACTCGGGGGAGGCCCCCCTCTTCTCTTCCTCCTCCTTTTTTCCTCTTCCTTCAATCCCCCCCCCTCCTCCTGCTCCTCACTCTCCTCGCCTCCTCCTCCTCCCTTCCTCCTCCTCGTTCCTCCTCCTCCCTCCCTCCTTTCCTTCCTTTCGCCCTCCTCCTCCCCCTCTCCTCTTCCTCCTCCGTCTTCTCCTCCGCCCCTCCTCTCCTCCCCTCCTCCTCCTCCTCCTTCTCCTCCTTCCCTTCCTCTACCTCCTTTCCTCCTTTCCTCCTCTCTCCTATATCCTCCTCCTCCTTCTCCTCCTCCTTCCTCCTCCCTCCTTCCCCTCCTCCCCTTCCTCCTCCTTCCTTCCCTCCTCCTCCTCCTCTCCTTGTCCGTCCTCCTCCTTTCCTACCTTTCGCTCATCACCTTCCTTGAAACTCCCTCCTCCTCCTCTTCCTCCTCTCCCCTCTCCTATCCTCCTCACTTTATTAAATATCTGCTCTCTCCTTTCCTCCTCCTTCCTCCTCCTCCTCTCCCCTCCCCCCCCCCCCCACCCCCCCATACCATCACCATCATCATCATCATCATCATTCATTCATCATCAGCATCATCTTCCCCCCCCATCCAGCCCCCCCCCCCCCAAACTCATCTCATTGTCATCAATTCCTATTCCCCCACCCCCCCCCCCCCCCCATTCTCTCCGCCCCCCCTCCCCCCCCCCCCCCCCCCCCCCCCATCATTCTCCTCTTACTCCTCCTCCACCCCACCTCCTCCTCCTCCTCGCTCATATTTCCTCTCCCTTCTTTTCCTCCCCCCTCCCCCTCCTCCTCCACCTCCTCCGCGTGCGAGAAATCCAACAACGTGTCGCGGAAATCAACGAACTGTGTCCCTCCGATTTTTTTCGGGCGTCCTTCTAGGACTTGTCGGGGCCATCTTAGGGCCCCCTTGGGCGCCCTGGGAACCCGGAAGCCATGTTCCGATAGAGGCTTCGGGGAACATGATTTCGGGCGCTGCGGAATAGGCCTCCCGAGAATCTCTATAGGCAACTCTGCTTGCCCCCGTTGTGGCTCTGTTGGGTGCCCTTGGGGGCTCTCTTGGGCTGGCTTGTAGCTCTCATGGGTCATCTTGGGCCCCTCTTGGGCCGCCTCGGGGCTCCTCGGGGCGGCGCTGCGAAGACGTGGTCGTCGTCGCCGTTCGCCGATCGGCGGCGTCAACTGTTGTCATCGCCGTCCATCGTCGTCGTCGTCGTCGGTCGTCGCCGTCGACGACCGTCGTCGTTATCGTCAATCACCGTCGCCGATCGCCCTCGCCGATCGTCGATCGGCCCCGAGCTCCTCCTCTTCCTCCTCCTCCACCCCCTAATCTGCCCTCTTCCCCCTCCTCCTCCTGAAATCATGTTCCCGGAGACGCTTCCGGGGGCAGGATTTCGAACGATGCCGAACAGACTGGGGCCAAGATGGCTCTGCGCACGCGGACAGCGTCGCCGCCGTCGGCGCGGCCGTCGTCGTCGTCGCCGTCGATCGTTGATCGGCGACGTCGGCTGTTGTCATCGTCGTCTATCGTCGTCGTCGTCGGTCGTCGACCGTCGACCGTCGACCGTCGTCGTCGTCGTCGTCGTCGTCAATCACCGTCGCTGGTCGTCGTCGCCGATCGTCGATCGCCCTCGAGCCCCTCCTCTCTCCCCCCCCCCGCCCCCCCTCCACTCCTCCTCCCCGCCTCCTCCTCCTTCTCCTCTTCCTTCCCCCCCCCCCCGCCCCCCCTCCTCCTCCTTCGCCCTCTCCGTCTCCTCCGCGCGGAAGACATCCAACAACATCTCGCTCAAATCAACGAACTATGTCCCTCCGGGCCTTCTTGAAAGTCCTTTTAAGGCCTTTTGGGGCCGTCTTAGGGCCCTCTTGGGCGTCGCGGGAACCAGGGAATCATGTTCCCGGAGAGGCTTCTGGGAACATGATTTCGAAAGAGGCCCTTTTGGGCCTCCCTGAGGCCGTGTTGGGAGCCTCCTGGGTCAACTTTGGGGCCTCTTGGGCCGTCTTTGGGGGTCCGTGAGCCTCGCAGGACGACCCTGTTGGGCCGTCTTGGGCCCTCTTGGGTCTCTCGTGGGCTGTCTCGGGGCTCGGGGGCGCCTGGGGCACTGTGAGGACCAAGCAAGCAAATATGCTGAAAACGTACGTTGTATAACGGGATGGGCCGATTTTTGCCTCTTGAAGGCCCTCTTCGGCCAGCTTCAAACTATCTCGGGCCCTCCTGAGGCGCTCTTGGACGTCTTCCCAGACATCCTAGCGCCCCAATAAAATTGGGGCGTCTGGACAGCATGCAAAAATGCCTTGCACAAGTTATAAAATTGGAGCACGGGCATCAATATAGGAGCGATCCAATATTGTAGCGTTGTTGCCCGTATGTGCATGTGCGTACAATGCATATATATATATATACATATATGTATATATATATATATGCAATTGTATATATACGTATACATATACATATGTGCATGTATGTATGCGTGTATGTATGTCTGTATGCATGTATGTATGCATGTAGGTGTGTATGTATGTATGTACAAGATGTATGTACGTATGTATGTATGTATACATGTATGTATGATTGTATGCATGTATATATGTGTGTATGTATGTATGCGTGTATGATTGTATGCATGTATAATGTCTATACTATGTGTGTGTTGTTGGTCATATGGCACAACCTTCACGCATCTCATACCGTCGTGTTGGTCGGATCCTCGGCGCCCGTGGTGCGCCCAATCGAGGATGGTGCACGCGTAGCAAAACAGATGTATCATCCAGTATCCCCCCTAGGCGTGGAAAGCTCTTTATTGTCGCCTCCGACTCGGGGGCGGAATGGCACGCGTCGAAGGTTCGCATGAGAGGCGGCGGGAGGGGCCGAGGGCGAGGGGCCTTCCGTCGCCCCCCCCTCCTCCGTTTGAAACACGCGCGCGACACGCACGCACGCGCGCGCACACGCACACACGCGCACTCTAATACTTGAAACCCTCCGTGCTCCACCTCCCCCAGAAGGGGATCCACCGGCGCTGTTGCGACACCATCGCGCGGGGCGGAGGGGGGGGGGGGGGGGGCGAGGAAGCGGGAGGGCGAAGAGAGAGAGAGACGTCGTCTCATCATGCTGAAGCCCCGCAGCAAAAAACTAAAACAAATAATTGCTATATAATTAAAAATAAAAAAATTAAAAAATTTGATACTATATATATAAATAATTATACAAAATATATTTTATAATAAATAATATAATTTAATATATATAATAAATATAGATGAAGATTTATAATATTATATATTATATTATATGAAATATATGATGATGAATTATATATATAACTAAATATATATTAAATAAATAATTGATTAAAAATAAATATATATAACAAATAATAACGTTTCTATCGCGATGCACCTTCTGCAAAAAGGTTAAAATCGGTATGGCCAGCCCTCGCGTCCCCCCCCCTCCCTCATGCCACGCGCTGCATGACCGCGTTGGTCTGCTCGCCGAAGTACGCCAAGTAAAAGCGCGGGTTTCCGTGCATAGAGGCGCGCTCCGAAGAAAATCGAATGTCTTCTCCTGGAAGAAGCGAACAGCATTGACACTCATATTCCGCGGCTCTCTTTCCATGGTGTCGTAGATGGCATCCGTGTGCAAACAGCACTGAAAGAGGGCCTCGCGTCTGTCGTGGTCCAGCGATCCGTGCCGCACCTGGCAGATGGTCACTAGGAAGGGCGCTAACTTGCGGCATTATGCCGCCTTGCTGCGGAGTCTCGGCGGGCCTCTCTCGGACGGCATTTTGCACGTGAGTCTGCTAATCATCGCCCTCGTGTTCCCTTTCTGTAGTCCTTCGGTCTTGTACCAAGACTTCATCCGACGATTTAGCCACAACATGTTGTCCTTGATCCGCCCCGGCTTCAGCGTCTTCCTGCTGGTGGCCACGTTGTTGCCCACGAGCTGGCGCAGCACTGCCCCTTGCACAAGGAAGCGCGCACTTACGACTTGCAGCGCGCGAGGTGAGGGGGTTCGTGGGAAGGGGGCGCTTTAAGTCGACCCGTTCACGTGTCCCTATGCGTGCCTGCCGGGCACTGCGTGACCCCAAGGTCTAGCACGCGCATGGAGTCGAGGTGCACGGGCTCCATGTTGGAGCCCGTGGCCTCGAAGAGCGGGCGCAGCAGATTGAGCCCGATGTACTTGGTGGCGTGGAAGAAGGTCAGGTCAGCTGGAAGCTCTATCCCAGCCAGGTTGTGGACGTCGCGCACGCGGCCTCGCTCCAAGAGCCGATGCCCCTTGAGAATGGCCAGTTCGGCGAAGTCGCTGGTCAGGGCGTAGCCGCCGAACTCGTCTGTGAATGCCATTCGGCGCATCAGCCGTCTGAGTTGGCCTGCAGACGTAATGCTGCGAGTTACGACGGCTCTCTGCACCATCCTGTCGTGCTCAGCCGCGTCCCTCTTCTCCCAGACATTGTCGACCATGCTGTCTGGCCAGTTGTAAAGCTGGTCCCTGGTAGCCTTGCAGCACGCGCACGGGTTCGTCGGGTTGGACCACTTGGTCAGGCCGAGGGTGGACGTCAGTTCTAGTAGGTCTGCTCGAAACTCGCAGACTGCCCCTGCGACCCCAGACGGGACCAGGTCGAACCCGCGCTAGTCGAAGCGGTGGTCGCCGAAGGGCTCCCCCAAGTGGTTGTTCTGAGGGTGCTCACCGAGGGCCAAGGCGAGCACGCGGAGCACGGCTCCCCACGTGCAGAATCCTGCACGACCGCACTTGCACATGTCAGACTTTTTCAAAATGCACAGCAAGTGCCGCTTGCCGCTCAAGTGGTTGGAAAGGTAGTGGGCCACGAATCCGCCCCTCTTGCTGTGCGGGACGCCGTCGGAGTAGTAGCCCAGCGGCACTGCGCGCGAAGCTCCGTGGGTGACGCGCACAGGGTGCGCCGCAAGTGTCGAAGGGAAGTGGGTCTGGTCGTGCTTCGTGGGGCCCCGCTCGTCTGGGCGCAGCTCCGCTTCTCCGGCCATGATTTCGCGGGGAAGGTTCACTTCGAACGGGCGAATCACTCGAACATCCTGCACCTTGTGCCACATTGGGACCTCGACCTCGTAGAAAGTGGATGCTGCTCTCACGCCAACGGCGTTGGCTACGTGCTCGGCGAAGTGGGTCGAAGTCGGGGGCAAGACCAGGCCCCCCACCCCTTGCGCTCCACAGTTGGTCGCGTGGAAGGCCACGGTGCAGACCTGGCGGGCTGCGAGGGCGCCTGTCTTCCACTCTCCAAGGGGGCACCGACGGGGACCGATGCCATCGCCTAGCGCCTGCGGTGCTGGACTCGGCGCCGCGCGGGGCCCAGCCCTTCCCGAGCGCGGCGCCGCCGCCGCGGCCCTGCCCGACATTGCGCACGCACGCGGCAGGCTTGCGCAGCACAAAACCTATACGCGGGTCTCTGGCCAAAAAGGCTGCTGACGATGATGGCGATGATGATGATGATGAGGGCGACGGGGCTCAGGGGGGGGGATCGAGGACCCGCGCTGCGCGGGGCATGTAGGCCTCCAGCGGGCCGTCGAAATTCGCGGGCCTCCTGTTGCCCCCCCCTTGGGCGACGAACGGGAACGGGAACCTGTTGGCCTCCTGCTGGCCCCCCCCTGGGCGGCGATGATGGGTGATGCGAGGTTGGGTGAAAGAAAGGCCCTCCGCCCCCCCTCCCCCGAATCCATTGCCGCGCGCCACGCGTCGGGAACGCGCGCAACGCACCCTCTGCACTCGCCTCCTCCGTGGGGAAGGGGGGGGGGGGGGGGGGGGGGGGGGCGATGATGGCATGCCCCGCCGCGCACGCCTCACTTGGCCTTCGGTTCGAGGCCCCCTGCAACATCATTCGCCCAGCCTCAAACCAATATCAGCGAGAACATTCATTTGGACATCCGAAATGGGTACCGAAAGAATGGGCAACATGCCCAACAACAAATGTTGTCCCGAACCAACAGCGGCCGCTGTTGGGCGGGCGACTTCCTGTCTCGAATGGACACAGGCCGCGGCGGCGTGGACAGCGAGTCCTGTTCAAAATGAACAAGATCCGCTGTTGGGCATCGTGCCCATTCTTTCAGTGCCCATTTCGGGCGTCCAGAATTCAGGTCGAACAATGCAATCATTTACACCGGGCGCGTCCTCAATCCGGAAGAGCATCGGGGATGCACCCTCTGATCACACCAGCAATGCATGTAAGAATGCTGAAGGTGCAACTGCAAGAACACTGGGGATGTACAATCTGATCACGCCAGCATGCAAGAGTATTGAGGATGTACCCTCTGGTCACACCAGCAATTAATGTCCTCTCACCATATCTCGCGCGAAGAGCCGTGGGACGCCCAAGAGCACGCGAACGCACGCTACCAGCACAAGGGCCCAATCACATGAGCGAAACAACTTGGGGCAATACGTCTACGGAGTGTTACCCTCGATGGGGCACATTGCTCGATGTATGTTGGCACGACCGCAGCTATCATGAACGCAAAGCTGGTGTCGTAGTGTCATTGTTTTTCTGTGTTCGTTTTGTTTTGCGTGCGTAGGTGTTGTGATCCCTACTCTTGTTGCATTCATTTGTTGTGCTCGCGCTTCTATCCTCATGCATGTGTCATCTGTTGGTCAGCTGCATTCATATGTTGTGGTTGCTGGCCTTGCCGTGCGCGCGCAATTTCTCGCGCTGTCAAGCGCCGCCGTAGGCCGTTCGAACGCTGCGTCGACCTCTCTCCCAGCTCACTTCGGCAGGCTCACTTTCTCCACAGACTCTTTCACGGGGAGCAGCTCTTTATGTAGCTTCTACGCCTCTGTGGGCATTTGCGCGCCGATCAAATTAATTGAAACCTGCCAAGGGCCGACAGGCATAATCTATCGTCCTCCTCCTCCCTGCCGCCCTCCCCCCCCCCTCCTCCCTGCTCGACTGCCCATCCTTCTGCCCTCTCCCCTCTTTCCCCTCCTGGAGGCCCCTCTCCCCTCTCCTCCTCTCCCCCCTCCTCTCCCTCTCTCCTCTCCTGCCTCTCTATCCTGCCTCCTCCTCTCTCCTCCTCTCCTCCTCCTCCTCCTCCCCCTCCCCCTCCTCCTCCTCCTTCCCCGCCGCATGTGGGTGCCGCGCAACTCCGAGGCAACTCCTCCTTCTCCTCCCCCTCCTCTTCCTCCTCCTCTCCTTCTGATCCCCTCTCCTCTCCCCCCTCTCCCCTCTCCTCCCTGCAGCGTCGCCCAACGGCCCAGCAGCGCTGCAGCTTCGAGGATCTCGTTGCCCGCCTCCTCGAAGCCGCCGCCGTCGAAACTGAGCGGCGGAGGAGGAGGGGGAGGGGAGGAGGGGGAGGAGGAGAAGGAAGGAGTAGGATGAGGATGAGGATGATGAGGGCCTCGAGGGGCACAACGCACGCTGCAGCGAAACAGCCGACGAGCGACCAGAGCACTGACCATCAACGCCGAAGCATTCCCGACCCCGTGCGCCAGCCGCATCGCCCCCCATCTCTGCTCGCCCCCCTGGCCTCTCGACGAAATTAGGGGGCGCGCCTGTCTTTCAGCGTATCCGCCAACTTCTGCTGCGCCCCCGCGACGCCCTTCAGCGCCTCCCCCACCTGAATCTCCCGCGGCTTGAGCCACGACATCTCGGAGACCTGCCCTCCAAGTTTCGGTCTCCGTCGATCGCGCTAGATCCCTCCGCACCCATCCGCCCGTCCCTCTCCCCCCATCCCCCCTCCCTCCAGCGCTTCGCCCTTTTCTCCCTCGTGTCAGCGCTCGCCTTTCAAGCTCGAGCCTCCAACTCAGACCTTCCACGCGCCGAGCCCCCCCCCCCCCTCGCGACCTTCCATGCCGAGAGGAACTCCGAGATAGCCCTAGCCTCACCCATCTTCGCGCCAATCTTCGCACATGCGTCAACCCCAGTCGACGACGAGCTTGGCCCTTGGCGCTGCTCCTCGGCCGCGCGTTGCTAGCATCACACGTTGACGGAGGATGGGCGGCAGCAAGGGTTCGAAAACGATTGCCATGCGCAACATTCCCAAATGCGACTCCAGAAACGAGTGCCTCCCTCATCGTGTTACTGCTGCTGCTGATGCTGATGATCCTACTCCTACTCCTCTTCCTCCTCATCCTGGATCCCGTCGTCCAGCCTACTATCTGCCCTCCTCCTCCTCCCCATCATCCTTCTCTTCTTCCATCTCCTCATCCAAGAGGCGGGGCGCGGTCTCATCGTCGCGCGCGTCGGTGGTCGCCTCATCCTGGCTCCCTCATCCAGCCTACTATCCCCCCTCCTCCTCCTCCTCCTCCTCCTCATCCTTCTCCTCTTCCATCTCCTCATCCAAGAGGCGGGGCGCGGCCCCCTCGTCGCGCGTGTCGGTGGACTCCTCATCCTGGCCCCCTCCTCCAGCTTACATACACCCCCCCCCCCCCCCCCCACCCCCCCCCCCCCCCTCCTCCTCATCCTCCTCCTCCTCATCCTTCTCCTCTTAATCTTCCTCATCCAAGAGGCGGGGCGCGGCCTCCATCGTTCGCACGTTGTCGGTGGACTTCCTCTTCGCTGGCTGCTGTTGGCCTCGGCAGCTCGAGGGCTCGACCTCCCCAAACTGGACCCCATTCCGATGCATGGTTTTCGGGGAAAAGTTTCTGGTTGCCGCCACAGCAAACAACGATCGTCATCCATTGTCACTTCCATTGGCACGATGTCGGTATCTCAATTCACCACTGCAATCGCCACAATCCCCGTGTACATGACCGCCGCCCGCCGAGAAGGAAATCACCACCGCCACCGTCATCGTCATGAACGTCTCCATCGCCCCCTCTTGCCCCCCACCGCCCCCCCCGCCCCCCACCCTCCCCCCATCGACTTTGCATTCCCATCGGCGCCAGCATCGTTCCAGTAGGCTCTTCGTCATTCTCGTCGCGGTCAGCGCTGTTCATCGTCGCCACCCGGTCGTCAACAAAGCCATTTTTGCCACCGAGACATCCCCATGGGAGTGCCTGCCTCTTGATCTTGGTCACGCACTGTAGTTTCTGAGGGCTGGCACATTCACCTTGGCTGCGCCCCGCGCTGTGCTTGTACCAGTCCAGTCCCTTCTGGGTCAGCTTCTCGTAGAGCTATGGCCGCTCTGGGGGCCCAACCTTGCCCCTCAGCCACTGTGTTCCACCTCCCCTCCATTCATCCATCTTCACCTCCTCCACCTCCTCCCTTACCTCTTCCTCCACCACCTCATCTATCTCCACCACCTCCTCCACCTCCTCATTAATCCCCATCTCCTCTGCCTCCCCCTCCTCCCCCTGCACCGCCACCTCCTTAACTTCTTCTTGATCCTTCACTCCTGCTTGCACGCTGAATCCTTCCTCATCCTCAGCCCTCTTCTGGTGAATATTCAAGTTAGCACTGATCTGCACATGCTCGAGTTGACAGCGCATCCAACCCTCCCACCTGGAGAAAACCTCATCCTCTTGCCAGCGGCGCGGAGCCGCATTCAGCGGCCTCGCTGGCCCTGGGGGGCGGGGGGGGGGGCGGCGGGTCTCAACATCGATGCCGACAGTGCCACGACGTCAAACAATGACGTCGCAAGATCGCGTCGCAATCAAAAACATATGGAAACCACATTGACACCACCATGACATTCATAACGGATCCGAAATGGTCTTCCTCATCCTCCTGCCTCCCTCCCCCTCCTCTTTTCCCCCTCCTCATCCCTCCTCCCAACCTCCTCCTCCGTCCTTCCTCCTCCTTCCGGCCTGGCCACGTCGCCGCCCCGAACAACACAGGGCGCCTTTCAGGGCGTCGTGCAGGGTGGGAATCTGGGGCCGGTAGCAGTAGTTGATGAGCAGCTGGTCGTAGCTCATCTCACTGGGCCTCGGCCGCCCTGCCCTCTGACATGGTTTTCGGGCTCGGATTCTCGCTGGCGAGTGTCAAAAGTACCTCCCATGCCCGCGCAACACTCGCCGCAGCCCACTGCGCCACCACCCACCGCCGCCCCGCCTGTCGCCGCCACGCCGCCCGCCGACCGGACGCCACCGAACCTGTTTCCAGCGATCACCGCCGTCGCGCCGCTGACACCACCACCACCCGCGCCCGCAGTTTCTTTCCGGTCTCAGCCACTTCCTTTTTTTTTGTCTCCGTGGCTTTTTTTTGATGATAATCTTTTAGCTCTGGCTTCGCCAAGCCAGCGCGGCACCCCCCTTGCACATTTTTCGAAAACTAAAATCACATGCGCCAGCAGTCCCACATGATGGCCAGTGCATTACATTTACTACTCAAGCGTAAATGCCCGAAGCCAGAGGGGCCTCTCCCTACAACTTCGTGCTGCCTCCCCCCCCCGTGCCCCCCCCCCCCCCCCCCCCCCTACCCCACCCCCCCCCCCAAAGGTTGCCGCAGGTTTTGCAGTTCGTTCTCGTGTTTGGCGTTGTCTTTGCGCTTTTGCGCTTGGGCAGCAGACCTTGCCGCCTCGGGCCGTGGCTGGGCGCGGGGAGGGCGCGGCCCCCCCCCCTCCGCTATTCCTCGTGCATGTGTATAAATACATATACACACTGACACACACACACACATGTATACATACATCTATTTACACACATATATACACATATGTGTACATAGATTTGTGCACGCATATATATGCCCGTGACCTGAACCCTCGGTCCTCATCCTCTGACCAATCGAAGAAGGCGCTCCGCCTTCTTCGGCTTTGCGGCGTCGGCAGGCTGCTTGGGCGGCATCGCCCCCCCTCCGCCGGATCAGATCGAGCGGGCGCCCCCTGTGACCAGACGCAGAGAGCCCCCAGCAGGTGCGCGAGATTTCTAGAGCCCCCACGGGCCCTATAAGGTAACGCGAGGAGGGAACATCGTGCAATCACAGCGAGCTGGGCACCTGGGGTGGTTCGGTGGCGGGGTGCATTGCGAGGGGGGTGCTGGGGGTTGGGCGGGCTGGAACAAGCGTGGGGGGAGAGGGCTGGTTGGGTGGGTGGGGTTGGTGGGAGAGCGCGGCGGGGTGGGGAGAGGGAGAGAGTGGGTCGGGCGGGTTGGTGGGGAGGGGGTAAAACGGGGTTGCGAGCGCGGGGGGAGTGGGCCAAAGTAGGGGAAGGGCCAACGGGGGTCGCGCAGGGCAGCCACGCGGCCCGCGCCCGCGCCCAGCGGCGCCCGCGCCGCGGCCCAGCCGCCGCCTGCGGGCCTTCTATAGATGGGGCAGGGGGGCACTTAGGCCATGGGGAATCGTGAAGAAACATGAAGAACCATGAGAATCAATGAAACTCAATGAAGAACCATGAAGAACCATTGAGAACCATGAAGAACCACGAAGGAACCATGACGGATCCACGAAGGACCCATGAAGAACCATGAAGGAAGCATGAAGGAAGCATGAAGAAACCATGAAGAACCATGAAAGAACCATGCAGAACCATGACGGACCCATGAAGGATCCATGAAGAACCATGAAGGAACCATGAAGGAACCATGAAGAACCATGAAGAACCATGCAGAACCATGAAAACCCATGAACCGCACCAGGCACACGGGCGAACCCCGAAGGGCCACCGCGTGTACCCGAAAGTGCCTTCGGCTCGAAGTGAAGACCCTCGCTGGCCTTCACTTCGGGCCAACGGCCTTTCGAATGACCTTCAACGCGGTTGCGCGGCGCCTTCGAGGGCCTTTCAAGTGTCTCGGTCGCTTTCGAGAAGCCATGTGGCCGACGTGCGCGGTCCGCGCGTCGGCCACATGGCGCCTCGGTAGCGATCTCGGACACTGGAAAGTTCCTCGATGGCCCCGCCCCACCCCCTAGGACATTTGACGCCCCCGCGGGGGCCATCGAAAGGTCCTGGGGCCCTTGGGGCTGAGGGGACCCCACATCGAGGCCCAAGGGTCAAACAACGGCCTTACAGGCAGTCCCCGATGGGTTCTAGGCTTGAGCTGGGGGTCCCCGCGGACCCTCAATTCCAGCCGAGAACCCTTCGCGTTGGCATGTCGAAATCCCCAGGGGCTGATGCCGCAGGCACGTCAGTCCCTGGGGTGTTCGAGAGCCTCTGCCCGTAAAGCCGTACCACCCCTACCGCCGACGCAAGAGTGCATCCAAAGTCCTGGTGCGCCGCCAGTAGAGGTACTTGGTGCCGTCCTTGGTGTTGCCGCCAATGATCATCTTCGCAGGGCACCCGCGGGCAATGCGCAGCGCCCTGAGCATTGCACAACCAGGGGGGCATGATCTCAGGGCCCCTGGACCAGAGTTCGTCGTGCGCCCGCAGAGCCCAGGAACCCAGGGCCCACCATGTACTGTAGACCTTCAAGGCCACACATCTTAACCCCCCGCCCCATGCACATACGAAACCGGACCAAGCCACTTCCTACAATGACCCTGCAGGTGTATAGATCGATCATCTGATCGGTCTATATACTATATATATATAGTACCTATATATTACCTATATAGGCTTGTTTAAGCTTTGGGGCCACAGGGGCCGAATCCGTGCAGTGCTCACCCTCCCATGCCCGACATCCCCCGTCGCCGAGGAGGCGGGCGCGCTGGCGTTGTCGCGGGTGGGTGGGGGGGGGGGGGGGGGAGGGGGGGGGGGGGGGGGGGAAGAGGGGAGCGGGAGGGGGGGGGGGGGTGGGGGGGGGGAAAGGGGAAGGGGGGGGGTGCGCGCTTTCATAGCGGTGGTGGCCTCGAGGGGGGGGGGGGGGGGGGGGGAGGGGAGGGCCTTTCCTGCCCCTTCCCTATCCGCCTACGCCTCACTAATCCGGATCCCGTTTTCATGCTCCTACCTCTCCTCCTGCTCATCCTCCTCCTCCTCCTCCTCCTCCATTCCTGCCCTCTGCTCCTGTACTCTGCTCATCTTCATCCTCATCGAGGTCCTCTCCTCCTCAACATCCTCCTCCTCGTTCGCCTATCTCTATCATCCTCCTCTGCTCATCCTACTACCTGCTCCACCCCTCGTCCTCGGTTATCTCGGTCTCCTCTTCCTCATCATCCCCCTAGTCCCTCCTCTTACTCCTCCTCTTACGTCATCCTCCTCCTCCTCCTCTCCTCCTCCTCCCTCTTCTCCTCCTTCCTCCTCCCTCCTCCCTCCTCTCGATCCTCCTCCTCTTCTTTCCTCTTATCCTCTGCTCCTATTTTTTTCCTCCTCTCTCCTTCCTCCTCCTCCTCCTCCTCTCTCCTCCTCCTCTTCTCCTCCACCCCCTCCTCTTCCTCCTCCTCTCACCCATCTTCCTTCCCCCCCCCCCTCATTCCTCTCACTCTCCTCCCTCCTCTATATCCTCTTCTTCTTCCTCTCCTTCCTCTCCTCCTCCTCCTCCCCCCGCCCCCCTTCCCCCCCCCACCCACCTTTCCTCCCCCCCCTCCCTCCCTGGCCCGACGGCAGACGTCCCGACAGATGCTCATGATCGCCAGTATCACCACTATAACCTTGATCACTGCAGTCGACCGTCACCACAGTTTGTTAGCCATCGCCGTCGCCTCGAGGTCATCGCGCGCACCATCGATCGTTAACCTTGGAGGGGTGGTCGGAGGGAGGAGGAGGGAGGGAAAAGGGGGAGGGGAGAGGGAATCGGGATATCGAGTGACGAGGAGGGAGGGGAGGGGGCTTAAAGATGATGCTGATGAGGAGGAGAGTAGGAGGAGGAGGAAGGAGTGGGGGGAGGGAGGGTGAGGGCGAGTGAGGGATAGGGAGGGAGCGGGAAGGAAGCGACGCAGGGAGGGAGAAGGGGGGGAGGAGAGAGGGAGGGAAGGAGGGAGGAAGGAAAGGAGCAGGAAGGAGGAAGTTCGGAGCTCGAGGGGGGGGGAGAAGGAGGAGGGGAAGACTGATGACGAGGAGTAGCAGCAGAACAGCAGCAGCAGCGCTGCAGCAGCGCTGCAGCAGCAGCAGCATGAAGAGGAGGCTCGAGCAAGCGCCCCTCCTCACGCAATCGAGGCGTCCACGGCGCTGAACTTGATCCTCCTCGCCCTTCTCATCCTCCTCCTCATCATCCGCGGCCTCCTCTTGGCACCTCCTCCTCCCCCTCCTCCTTTGCAGTCCCATCCCAATCCTCCTCCTCCTCCGCCGCCTCCCCATCCTTGGCCTCCTCCCCCTCCCTTCCTTGAGATTCGATACCCCTCCTCCCCCCCCAATACTCCTCTTCCACCCTATTCGTCCTCCCCGTCTTCAGGATCCGACATCCTCCTCGCCCCCCCCCCCCCCCCCCCCCGCCGGATGCTGAGGATCGAGGCAATTTCCACCGACCCGCAGCAGCACATTGCAACCAACTCAAGCCTGCCCCGCATGCACATCAAAGGACGCCTCCCTTTGGACTCACTAGTCCCTTCTCGACTCCTTTAGTCCTTTCTGGGCTCCTTTAGTCCCTTCAGCACCTGGCTGCTCGCGTTTCCGCATCCTCCCATGCTGCGCTGGGATGTCGCCCTCCTCCTCGTCGGATCCTGATCCATTTCTTCCTCCTCCTCATCCTCCTCTTCCGCGTCATCTTTCTCCGCCTCCTCCTCATCCGATACCCTCTCCCCCCGCATCCTTCTGCCCCTGCTCTTCCTGCTCCTGCTCGCAAGCCCCATGTGTTGCTGATGCTGCTGGCTTCATCTGCCCCCCCCCATCATCAGCATCCCCCGCCCCCCGCGCGACCCCCCTCTGCTTCCTCGTGCTCTTGCCCTTCCTCCCCCAAAGGGTGTCCTCATCATCTCAGTTACTCCTATCTTAACTCGCACCCCTCCCTGGCCACCTAGACCATCTCCAAGATGGCCGCCCTCGCGTCCCTGGCGGCCCTCTTATCGTGCTCGCCCGCCAGGCCCTTGCGCTGGATATCTTGCTCCAGGGCCTCGGGGGGATGGCAGCGCGTCGCATTCGTCAACGTCGATCGTCAACCTCCGCACCACCATCATACTCATCAAGCCCCCCTCCGATCACCCTTCCCTCATCTCGCGAAGAGGCCGGCCTGCATGACCAGCAAGACACGGTCTGGCTACTCGCCGCCGCACATGTAGGAGGACACCTGCGCCATCTGCTTCCAGTCGACCTCGTCCTGCAAGGTGTACTCGACGGAGATGATCCTTTCCGAATGCCTCCTCCTCCTCCTGATCAGGCAGTCGCCCGCCCCGTTGGACACCTTGATGTACTTCTGGCGATCCGCTTCAGCCTCGACGCCATCTCCAGCCTCAGCGTCGCCTCCAGCTTCGGCGTCTCCAGCCTCGGCGCCGCCTCCAGCCTCGGCGCCCTCGAGGAGATCTCCTGCCTCGGCGCCCTCTCCCGCCTCAGCCTCAACGTCAGCCTCGGCATCTACAGCCCCGACGTCGTCTCCAGCATCGCCCTCTCCTGCCTCGACGTCTCCAGCCTCGTACTCTCCAGCCTCGTACTCTCCAGCCTCTCCAGCCTCGACGTCGGCGCCAGCCTCGACGTGCTCTCCAGCCTCGACGTGCTCTCCAGCCTCGACGTGCTCTCCAGCCTCGTCATGAGCTCCAGCCTCGACCTGATCTCTAGCCTCACCGTCCTCTCCAGCCTCGACCTTGGCTGCCGACGGCTTCTTCATCGTGGCTGCCTTCTTAGGCGGTGGCTTCTCGACCAGCGCCGCAGCTGGCCTCTTGCGCGCTGGTGCCTCCTCAGCCTCTTCTTCATCTTCTTCGCCCTCCGCCTCCTCTTCCTCTCCTTCCCCGTCTTCGCCGCGGTCCTCGCCCCCCTCCTCCCCCCCCCCCCCCTCCCCGTCATCTTTGACCACCGCCAGGGCCTCGCTGCCAGGGAGAGGGGCGGGGCAATCTTGGGTTCGAGAGAGGGCAGTCCACGGGGGAAGCTCGAGAGTGGCACGCGACAGTGCGATGATAGGTCGAGGGGCCACCGAAGATGACAACACCGACGTCAGGGAATTGAATTGAGAATGAAGAGCGGCAGCGGGGCCTGGGAAGCCGCGGGCCTCTTCGTCGCCGCAGCTGGCCGCCTGAACGGTGACTTCAAAGTCGCCGTCGTAGACGTGTCTCTCTGAGGCGCCGTGTCTTTCCGAGGCGGTGGGGGGCCATTGCAGTGCCAGGGCGCGCGTCTTTCTTAAATGTCTTACCTTCTTGTACTTTCCTATAGTTCTTGCTCTTTGCCCCACCAATGCCGAGGGGCGAGGCCGAGAACGGCATAGTGTCCAGCTCTGGCGAGTGCGTCTTGTCATCATCATGCTTTGCGGCAGCAGTCTCCTCCACTCGCAGGGCGAGCAGAGATGATTGAGTGGG
>CAUYUJ010002658.1:223023-253023 GCA_963575745.1 Prorocentrum cordatum
TCTCTCTCTCTCTCTCTCTCTCTCTCTCTCTCTCTCTCTCTCTCTCTCTCTCTCTCTCTCTCTCTAGTCTCGGCTCGAGAGTGCTCTGCACTCAGACCGCAGCCGCGACGCGAAGCGCCCCGCCTCGGAGTCAGACTCCCAGGCCTCGCGAGACCGGAGGGGTCCCAGCAGGACCCCACTGATTCGCGTCACCTCTCCGCACCAGAGTGCCCGCAGCAATGGCCCCCAAGAAGCCGGAGCGCCGTCGCTCTTCAAAGCAGCCTCCGAGCTCCCGTCCCACGCGCCCTGCTGCTGAAGGGCCCCTCCTTCAACGCAAGCAGGACTGCATCGCAGCGTTCAGGCAAGCGGGGTCTGACCGCCCCACGGCCGCCTACAACGGGCTAGCCGAACTGAACGCGGACGAGCTCCAGGCAATGTACGACATGCACAAGTCCAACACGAAGAAGCTTGGCAGCGCCCTTATCCGCATGTGCGCCGCCAACCAGATTAGCTACACGCTCGATCACCACCAGCGCAGCAAGCCTAAGCGCACTGGCGGTGACACATCGCATCCACCAGCGGGCTCCGCACGTCTTCAGGCTGCGGACACCCAATTTATCGCCTTGGACCCTGCCTTTTGGAAGGTCCCTGTCCTTGCCGAACCCGCCTCGCCTGACGACGGCAAGACGTACAAGCCCAGCATGAGCCTCCACGACTACGAGAGTGGCGAACGGCTGCTGCAGCACCACCTCGAGCAGGGCAAGCGAGCCACGGGTCAGCTCGCGATTGCTGTCATGGGCCCGAAAAACGACAACTACGTCGGTACCGAGCTCGCCGTCCCCGTCCTGAAGCGCCACCCCAAGGCGCCCAAAGTGGTCCACACGCACGTCCCCGTGATCGTGTACCAGCTGGGCACCAAGGAGGTCGCCTGCACGGAAAAGGTAGCCGTCGCCACCATCGACCCTGCCGACCACGTCTGCTGGATTCGGGCGACCATACACGAGACCGAGGCCATTGCCGCAGTCCCCTCCATGCACCAGGCCTTCGAGGACCAGTTCTCGGGAGGTGCCCCCGTGAACGGTGGTCCACGCGCCAAGGGCCCTTTTCGAGGCGACTCCGCTCCACAGGACAAGGCGCGCCAAAAGCACAAGGAGTCCAAGAAAGACGCTCGCCGCCAGGAGCTCGATAGCCAGCTCCAGGACACCTTCAAGGCCCTCTTCCACGGCAACTTAAAAGCCGTCACCATCCTCGAACCCTGCAAAAGCCTAGGCAGGTTTGGATCGGGCGTCGGAAAGAGGTCCCTGGCTGCCACCTTCGGCGTCAGTCTCCAAGCGGTCGACAAGGTCCTGGCGGGATCAGGGCAACTCGGTGCCACCTACGACCTCAGCAACGTAGGTGCAGACGAGCCCACCGCCGACAAGTATCAGACCGTTTGGTTCCCTGAGGACCAGCCCATCACGATGGCAGACGCGTTCCAGAAGTCGGTGGAGTTCAAGGCCCTGGGAGTCGTCAGGCACGGCAAGTCAGGCCTGCTGGGGATCCGTGTGCCGCGGGGGTCCGACGTCGCCAAGGCCGCTGCTGTCAGCATCCGCGGCTGCGAGGCTACCCTCGCCAAGACGCGCTACCGCATCACTGGCATTGCGGCACGCCACGCCACGCTGACCCAGCTCGCCAAGACTCTCACGGGCCCGTCCGTTAAATGGGACTGTGAGGTCTACCACACCGCCTGGGACCCAGCCACTGCGGCCCAGTTTGCCTTAGTGCGCGCTCATCGGCCCCCACTCACCTATACGGTGCAGGTCGCGGGGTGCCCCATCCCGTGGAGCATCACCGAGGCCCCGCTGGCTGAGGTGGCGCCGAAGCGGGACAACGTTACCATCGTCACGCCTACCACCATCACAGAGCCCGTGACGCCGCCAGCCGGTGGTGGCGGCTTTAGCCCCGCCACCGGCACACTCCTCACCAAAGCGGCCCAGAGCCCCTACCTCCACGACCTCATGACTGCCACGCCCAAAGGCAAGGGCGTCGCACCGCTCCTGACCCCCAAGGAGGAGCCTTCAACCAAGCGCCACCGCTCCTCCAGCGGGAAACGTGACGCCACGCCGCACGCAAGGCCACCCTGCGCCCCAGGCCGCAGCTCCTCTGCGCCCCCGCACGGCACGGACGGAGCCGCTGAACCGACGGCCGCCCCAGGACCAGGTGGCCACGACCCCTGGCTTGGCACGGCGGCGGCAGAAGGTGGGGGCCACACCGAAGGCGACGCTGCCACAGCCGCCGAAGTACCAGGTGACGTCGTCGACGTCGAGATCCTCTCATCAGGCGATGAATACAGCGTGGCCTCCCACGAACTCAACACCTTCGGCGAGCGCTTCGCATCGGCCTCTAAACCGCCCGATGCTGCCACGACCCGCATCCAGCACATGGAACAGCAGCACGAGATGCTAGCCAACACGGTGGATAACATGCAGGTGCAGCTTGCGGGCGTTCTCTCCTCCCAGGCCACACTCACGGAGCACGTTTCAGGGCTGGAACGGGGGCTTGCCACCGTCGTCACCCAGCAACAGACGGCAACCGCCGACGCCGCTGCACTGCGCGGCGACATCCAGACCCTCCTCGGGCACCTCACGGGAGGCACCATCCACCTGCCACAAGCGGCCACTCTGGAAACTAAGAAGGAGGAAGCCGCAGCGGCCGCCGAGCCCGCGGCAGCCTGCAGTTTGACCGACCAGCCAGGCCAGGCCACCCCAGGGACGGGGCCCCCAGGGGCCGACAAAGGCAAGGACAAGGGTCGGGCCACCCAGGAACCCTATTGAAGGTGCCTCAGAGAGCCCGCCTCGGCCCTCCGAGGAAGCGCCTTCAGAGGCATCGCTCCCCTCTTCGCGTCGTATCTCTTTCTTGTTACCTCATGTCTGTTTTGGCAGCAGCACGCGCAAGCTATCTGGTGTAGGGACACCCGTAGTCTTGCAGGGGGCGTGATTGTAGCAATGTACATGAGCATTCAGGGGTATTTGAGGACGTGTGCTGCCGCGCAGCTTTCGGCTCATCGCTCGCGCCGCCCGCCAGGCCTCGCCATCATGCGGCGCCTTGCCTGCGGCCTGGCCCTCCCCTCGCTGGCTGGAGCACACCCGTCTTCAGGCGGTGCGCCCCAGCACGGAGGAGAGGCTTTCCTGCGACATGCGGAGCGTGGGGCGCTCTTCTACCTTTACGATGACAGCATCTACAACTACGATCACAGCGCCATTTTGGACCCGATCGTGAACAGCACCGCCGCCGCTGGTCCGTGCGGCACCGGGCCGCTGGGCGCCCCCGCGAGCGCCTGGCCTGAGCAGCACCAGGGGCCCCGCCCCACGCGCTGCCCCCATGGGACTTCGACGGCTACTACGACGTCTACGACGAGTACCAGCATGTCTCCTACGAGCACGCCCTCGTCAACTACGACACATGCATCGCAGTCGACCACCGATGTTGCCGCAGCTGAGATGACTCCTGCGTCCTACGGCCACGCCTCGCACCGCATACAAGTTCAGCTACGAGGGCTACCATCACTCAACATGACGCTTGCGGTCGACTGTCGTACAGCATATCCTCGATGGTACCCTGTCCTCAGCTTGTCCTCGACCGTCGTGCACCATATCCTCGACAGGGCCGCTGGCAAGGCCCAGGCACGCAGTGGCGGCTTCAGCCCCGCTGTCGTGCCCCGCTTCAGCCCCACGAGTCCCACTACCCCTCTGTGCGCCAAGGGTGAACCCGAGGGGGACCCCGCTTTCTGGCACCTGATGAACATCCGAGCACGGCTCATACCGTGCGCCGCGGCGTGGGCACCAGGTGAGGACCATCAGGACGCGTGCTGGGCATGGCTCGAGGACTGCGTCCCGCACGTCCTGGCGACGCTCCATCTGCCACAGTACGACCACTTTTTCCAGGAGGACTCCGCGGAGAAAAACGACGCCCTGCGCCACCGCACCGCGTTCGACATGTGCGAGGATATCTGGCACAGAGCGGGCCCCGACAGACAGCGCACCAACCGCAACCTCACTCGTATCCAGGGCAGCCACGAGTACCCCACCCGCTACTTTGGCCTCCTTCTGGAATACCAGGGCGCTCGTGCCCAGCTCGTCGGCCCTGAGGCTTTCGCGGCACCACTGCCGCCATGCCTCTCACGGGCCCACGCCTTGCTGCCAAGAGGCCTCCCTCCGCCCGACCAAGACGCCCTGGCGTACCTCGCGGATGCGATCCTGCACCACCCGCCAGACCTGCAGCCGCTTGTCGAGGCGGAGCTCGCCGCGGCACCGATGGAACCGCCAAACCTACCACCGCCAGCTGGTCCCCTCGCCCAGAACGCCACGTGTGACCAGCCCGCGGCCGACGCCGAACCGCTTCTGCTCCAGCACACCGCCGCCAGCGACATCAGCAACATATCCCTGGACTCGTTCCACGTGTCGGACGATAGCCAGAACGACTCCATCCACGACACGGAAACCCAGGACCTCGACGGCACGACATCGCCAGGTGACACGGCCCAGCGCGACCGTGACAGCGAACCCTACACAGGGCGCCCCCTGTCGCACAGCAGTGCGCCCATCAACTCGGCCCAGGCCGACCCCAGCGCACAGCTCAGCGACGCCGAAGGCGCCACCGCCGCCGACGAGACAAGCCATTCCACTGCACTGCCAGCTCTCACCAGCCCGCGCAGTGGCGGCTTCAGCCCCGCTGCAGCATTGGCTGGATCTGGGCGTCTTCAGACCTCAGGTGGCAGGACCCCGCCCCGCACCCTTGTCTGCCGAGCTAACGCGACTGACTCCAACTCCAGCGCCGTCGACCACTGGCAGGCTGGCATCGACAATGATCCCATCGAGGACGCGAGCCCCGACGCCAGCGGCTCCTACGAGGCCCCGCACAGCGCAGCGGCCTCCCGACGCTGCGGCTGTCTCATCTGCCTCTTCGTGGCCACGTATGCCATCGTGGTAGCCATGCCGTACAAGGACCAGATCGACGGGTACCTGCCGACACCGAGCCGAGACCCCAGCTACCGGCAGCGACGACGCCGTGAAGCTGCGGCACCAGGCCCATCCGTGTCCACTACGCCCCGACGCACAACGGCACACGACGCCGCGCCCGCCTTGTGGGGTATTCTCAAGTGGACCAGTGCCAAACTCAGAGACATCGTCTCGGGCGGAGCCAGCGCAGTCGGGTCTGGCCTCTGGGGTGCCCTGAAATGGGCCAGCGGCAAACTCGGAGCTATTGCCACAGGCGGAGTGGTTTGCGGTCTTCTCCTGGTCGGCGCCAAACTTCTCGCTCAAGGAGCCGTCGGACACGTAGGAGCCCGCATCTGTGCGCGCGCCCTGGACTCACCCACGGCCCAGTGGTGCCTCCGCTGTTGCCAACCGATCAGGAGGCCGCGCGATGAGGCCACACACACAATGCCGCGCACGCATCCCGACGACCCCGAGAGCCAGCACGTGCATTCTCTTCGACACCCGCTGCTACAGGAACACTATGCTGCTGCAGTTGCCGCCGCAGTCGCCGATGTCACCACCGCCACCACCGCCGCCACTGTTGAAGTCACTGCCGCGGTATCGCGAGCCTCGTCTGTCACACCACGGTCGACCAGCCCGTCCCCGCGAGACGGCCCCACAAGCGGCGCGGCCTCTGGCAACCCGCCGACCCACGGAGACGCCACAGCTCAGGCCACCGACGCCGAGGCAAGTGAAACACGTGAGCGCACCCTCGACAGCCCGTGGTCCATTTTCCGACATGCAGATGCCCGTGGTTCCTCTTCCGACATGGACACCCAACCACCACGACGGCGAGCACGCTACGCATCACCCGCCAGGCCCCAGGCGCCTCCAGGCCCTGGTACGCCCCACCCAGCCCTCAGGCCACCGACGCGCAACTTACGCAGCACCATCCAGCGCGACCCAGCGGTCCCCGTGCCGCCGACGAGCATCCTCACCTCCCTGTACCAGAACGGCTTTGCGCTTGGTAACAGTGGCGTGACTACAGAGGACATCAAAGACGCCCTGCGACTCTACGACCATCCTCGATTCACCCATGACCCAACGCTCCAAGCGTTGGCGCCGTGGACTGACATCATGCAGAGGCCCCCGAACCGACTCACTTGGGTGCTGGAAGACTCGGGTGGGAACTCAGGCGAGACGATCTTCCCCTACCTCACGTGGGACCTCCGTGAACCCACCACTGACACGCCCACGGTCTTCTGGCACGGGACCCGCGGCGACCTTGCGGCTCGTCTCGCTTTCAACGGAGGTCACCTCCTGCCGGGCCCCCGCCGTGAAGCGAAGGGTCGAACCGCCACAAATGTCGGCCGCACGTACGTGAGTGTGCACCCGTCGCTGGCCGCGTGGTACGCGGTGCCGCCTCACCCGCCCTGCAGCCTCGAAGACGACACCCTCGCCTGGGGACCCATCGCGCTCTGGATGTGCGAGGCTACCAAACCGCCGCGCGGTGAGAACTGGCACAACTTCGTGAAAGGGGAGGCTCACGGAGCGCGCCTCATCTACCCACGGGTCCTGGGCCTCCTCATCCGCATGGACTGGTGTGCCCCCACCGAAGCTGCCTCCAGGTGCCGTGCCCTCCCACACACCTATGGCATGGGCGACTGTGCGCACGCCCTCCACATTGCCGGCTTCGATCACCCAGACCTCCGCGAGGCGGCTGAAGCCCGCGACCAGGAAGCAAACACCTGGCGCCGGCTGGACACCGCGGCAGCGTGGCCACCGCCGCAGGCACTATACTCGCCAGAGGCAGCGCGAGCATGGGCTACACAGCACTACGACACCGAAGCAGCCACCAGGGCCGACCCCAACCAGCCCCGTCCGCGCGCCTCGCTTCGCAAGCTCCAGCTGGACCCGCAGCCACTGATCGACCTGGTGTACACTGGTTTGCAGGCCGTTCCCGTGCGGGGGCAGTCCGACGTACGAGCGCCGCGCCCCAGCGGCTCCAGCCCTGGGGCCGCGTCTGGCCCATCGCACACCTATCAGCCAGGTGCCGCCCTGGGACACAGTCCAGACCGCTCATCGACGACATCGGGAGCCGACGACCGCCGTGCGCCGTCCCTTATCAGCGCGGCCGCCGCCCTCGCCCGAGGCCATGCCCGCTCACGGCGATCCGCCTCGCGTTCGTCACGGCAGAGCGGCGGAAACTCCACCTCTGACAGCAGCGACATCGAGACGTGGGAGCACATCGAGACGGAAGAGGAGCCGACCGCCTACCACGTCCTCGCCTTCCACGTCCGCGATGTGCGGGCCCGTGTGAACGCCCCCGGCGTCGAGGTCTGGCTTGACCCGGGCGAGCATCACGATGGCGCCTACCTACCGTGGGGGGCGACCGTTGTGGGTCACCGCGTTATCGACCCTGCGGTTGCGGGTCGCGATGGCTGGGTCATCCTTCACCACGACCATGGCGATACCACTACCAGGCTCTGGGCACCGACCCAAGTCCACGTCAAGGCGGACGACACTTGGCGCACGGTCATGATCGCAGCGGACCTGGGGCCCCAGTGGATCGAGCGCCATGCTGACGACGCTCGCCTCCCCGCGGAGGTGGTCCGCACTACAGGCCAGTCCTGGTTCGCCGACGTCTGGCCCTTGTGGGATCGACCCCGACCCCACCCAGACGACGCAGTCACCGACGAGCAAGCGTTCCCGCCCCTACCAGGACGCTGGACTTGCCTACAGTGCCGATTCCAATGCTGTCAGTATTGTGCGGCCCGCCGCAACACGCAGCTCGGCACCTCGGGCCAACCAACGTGCCCGGACTGCTCCCTCAGCGGACTACGTGCACCTATGGACTGGTCCACGGACTACTCTTGCAACAGCTGGACGTGTGCGTACAGCACCGACAACAGGGACTCCGACACATGCTGCCTCTCCAGCAGATGCCCGCATCCGCCTCGTCCGCACAGCCTGTTCGACGTCCGTGCCACAGGGATGCCTCCGCACATCCTCGCCCGCCAATACGGCAACGCGCCAGCCCAGCACGACCTCAAGGAACCCCCCCGAGCGCCTTCAGGCCCCGGGGGGGAGCCTCCGCAACCAGGCCAAGCAGGATACCAGGGTCAATGGTATCTACCACCGAGGCCGCGTCGCGTCCTCAAGCAGGGATTGCCCGACGGCACGAGGCGGCCACCAGGGTTCACAGGAACGGGGATGCCTGAAGACCCGTCTCCCGACCAACCGCTGTGGAAGGAAGGCTACGTGCTCTTCGGCCCTCACCAGGCCCTCAAGGAGAATTTCATCTTCAACAAAGCGGTCCGCCGACCTTACTCCCTAGCCATCACCAACATGCACAGGGATCGTGTCACAGTCAGGACTGTCTGCGAGTCTATCCCCGAGCGCATCCACACTACCCGCACGCGCTGGCGAGATGTGGTACTGTACTGGGATGCCGAGGGCGGCCCTGGGCCTCAAGCTCTCGACTACGATATGCGCCTCTGTGACGCCATGGTGAGTCGTGCCACGACCGAAGCCGAGTTGAACCACGACCGCAGCAACCGTGGTAGCTTCTGTCTCTATGGACCAGCGCACCAGCGGGCTGTGAACATCACGGTGCTCCCCGAGCCGCAGAACATTGACTTCGTGGAGCATGTACGGCGCTACTCACCCGTCGGGGAGACTTACCCAGACCATGCCTTCGAGCACGTCTATCAGGGCTGGCGGCGGCCCGACGTGCCGCCCATCCTCCCCGACACCCGCCCGCTCTCGAGAGCCGACCAGCAGCGCTACCAACAGCACCAGCAGCGCACCCATCAGCGCGACCAACGCGACGCAGGTCAGCCGAGCACGCCACGCAACCGCTCTCCCGCGCGCGTCCCGACAGGCGACAGCGCGGTGTACGGCGGGGGCGCCGCCTATCACCGTGGCCCCATTGGTGCCAGGCCCGCGGCGGCAGGAGCAGCCGCCTCCAGCTACGGCCACGCCCCCCACGCCAGGGTGCACCCAGCGGTCGTCGGCTACCCGCGTGCACTCGGGCAGGCTCCCCCACGGGCCACCTCGCCCGTGCCAGGGTCCACGCGTGCCTGGGGCCATTACCCAGGCCGCCACGACAGCACCGCCAGCAACCAGCCCGCAGTGGCACCCCCTGCGGCTCCAGCCCAGGGGGCTGCACCAAGCCGTGGCAGGACAGGGCGCCCCGAAGGATGGCGCGAGGCGAACGTGCGTGCCTGGCAACCGCGCCAACACACGCCCCCGCCAAACGTGGCCGCAGCGCTGCGCCCTGCCCAGGCAAAACCTGCCCCCCCTGAGCGCGAGCGGCAGCCGCTCGTCCCGCTCGTCCTCACGCACACCCAGGCGCACCACAGCGCCTCCCCGCGGCACAGCGAGGGTAGTGCCCACCACGTCAGCCCCCGGCCCGACGCCGTCGACCCTGACCAGGCTGCAGCCTCGGAGGCGGGCGGCACAGGCGGCTCCCGCCCGCCCAGCCCAACACCCTGCGCAGCGCCGATCCGCTCCCCGAGCAGGGCGGACTCTGCGCGCGCTAACGCCCAGGTGGCCTCGCCACGTGACCGCCACACGGGCGGGCGCGTCCCGCGCAGCCGGTCCTGCAGCCGCCACAGCTCGCGCAAGGGTGCCACGTTTCGGTGCCAACGCCATCGAACCTGGCGAGGTCGACCTCGAGCCGACGCCGTCCACGGACCAGGAGCTGCCACCGCCCACCCGCGTTGTTGTCCCCTTCGACGAGGCGCCGACCTTCGACCCCTTCAAGCACAAGTACTCCGTCAAGGGCCTCGCGGCGGGCTTCGGCGGCGGCTCACCGCTGCCCCCTCTGAGCCACGGCGGCGGCCCCGCCACCTCAGCCGCTGCCGCGGCAGCGGCGGCCCCGCGTGGAGTCAGCCCTGTCCGCAACGCGTGCCTCACGGCAGCGGGCATGGACGAGGCTCAGCGCCAGGCCACCGACCGCGCCGCTCGCCACGCCCAGCTGGTGGCTGACGCGCTGGCAGGGCGTGCGCCGCCGCAGCCACAGGGCCCACCGCCCGAGGCGAGCGCGGAGGGTGCACGCGAACAAGCTGTTCCAGCTGATGCTGCTCATCACGGCACTGACGGGGCGGGCGCGCCGCCGCAGGACGGACCAGCGGTGTCGCGTGCGCAGTATTTGCGCGCGCGCTGCGCCGCTGCCGCGCCGAGCTGCCGCCGCTGGTTTGCTTTTGTTCTTGAGCACGGCAGGACGGATCGAGGAGTCGCCTCCCTCTCCCCCTGCTGCCGTCTCACCTCTCCTCCCTCCGTCCCCCGCGGTACAGGAGTGAGGAGGATTTTTCGAGGCAGTTTTGCCGATGTTTATGAACCCCCCCCGGCGCAGCGTCGACCATGCCTTGCCTACATTTGTGGCCCGACGGCGGCTTCAGCCCCGTCCAAGCCAATCTGCCGCGACGCCATGAGCTCCTACTGTGGCCAAGCCTTCTACCTGGGTGACGGCCAGGCTGCCCTCCACCGTGCGGGGCGTGCTAACCCCAGCTCCACCGACGGAGATGGGCCAGGTCGCTCCATCCACCTCGTCAGCCTCAACATCACGAGTCTCCCAGCGAACTGGCCAACCATCACCGCTCTAGGTGTCGACCACAACGCCGCAGTCATAGCACTGCAGGAGACCCGACATGCCAAGCCTACCAGGCAAGCCATCGCTACCAACGCCGCCAATCCACACCACGGAGGATACCAGGCCAGTCTGGGACCTGACCTGGATCTGGCGCGTGCTCAGCGCAAAGCTGCTCACGGTGGCACGGACCACACGGTCGAGGGCAACACCGGCGCCTCGGGTGGGGTCGCCATCCTCTCTAAGGACGCCATCGTCGACTCCACCGTCGACGACATTGCGACCTGTATCGCCACCCTCAAGGCCAAGAAACGATGGCACGAGGCCTTCCTCCCGCTCTGCACCCAGCACCGCCGCAGGCGGCGACGAAACAACCACGGTCCCGCTGGGATCTACATTGCGAGCCTCTACGGGGTCGCTGGAGGGGACAGCACCGATTTGTTTCGGCTTGCTGATTGCGCCGCCGCGAGGGTCGGCTCAGCCCCGTATTTCATTTGCATGGACGCCAACACGAACATCGACGACAATCCACATCTGCTGCACATGATGCAGCACGGATGGTTTAACGTCGCTGAAGGCACACCAGACCACACCATGCACACATATGGCAATATCCCTGACTGGGACCGCGTCACCAAGTGCCCCCGCACTTCGCGCATCGATTATATCATCGCCAACCAAGCTGCGCGATCCCTTGTCACCGACTTCTGCTATCTGCGTGACTTGCCAGCGAAGTCCCATGTTGGCCTGCAGGTCACACTCGACCTTAGCCGCCTCGATCACACGGCCCCACGCCTTCTGGCCCCCACGCCTTACCCTCCAAACGACGGAGCTCATGAGGACCACGAACTTCAGGCATTAGGGACCCTCATCGCAGGACGATACCACGACCGCATGGAGCAGGCTGACACACGCGACGATGTGGAACGCATGTTCGCCCTGGCAAACGAGGCCAGCCATGAGTACCATCTCACCCGGCTGCGGGACCTGCCGCCCCCACCGCCAGACCACCCAAAAAAGAAGGCCCCTACCATGCACGGGCTTACACCCACGTTCGAGGAGCGACCCGCCGTCCCCCGCGCCTTTCCCACCTACGGAGCTTCCACGATTCACATGAACCGCCTTCGCAAGCTCCATCGGCAACTTTGCGAGCTTCGCTTCATCGGACAGCACCATCATATGGACTGCCGTGCTATCCCGCCGCACCTGGCGCAACGCATCGACTGCACGTGGACCGCGGCCCGCCTTCTCTGCCACAAGCTGCGCCCCACGGCCCTCCTGGCCTTTCCTGATGCCTGGACCCCCGACGTGCCAGCACCACGCGGAGAGCACCTAGATCGTCTGATCCAAAACCTAGACTCAGAGCTGGCGCGACGTGCAAACCGAGCCAAAGCTGAACGCATCAAGATCTGGGCTGAGGGTGTCCGCGAGCCAAGCGGGCGAAAGGCGGCCATATACGCACGGGCTGCCGACTGCTCGCCCACGGCGTATCTCCGCACGCCTACCACTCCCGACGATGCACAGCTCCACTGCGACACCACCGCCTTCAACCCTGACCAAGCTAGCACGGACGATAGTGACGCCGACACCGACGCCGGCGGCTTCAGCCCCAGCGACGGTAGTTCGCTCGACACGGACAACGACGACGGCCACACTCGTGGCCCACCACCTGCCCAGGTTCCCGACGCCCTCCCCGCCAACGCTATTGTTGCCAACACCAAAGACATGCTTAAGCTCATGGTCGACACCTGGGAGCCCATCTTGGGCAGGTACCGCGCTCGCGCGGGCCATGACGCCGAAGCTATGCCGACGTGGGCGGACTTCTACGACGAATACCGCCAAGAGCTGCCTACGCCATCACCAGCAGCCCCCTTCCACCTCACCGACGACCAACTCATCCACTTCATTCGCACCCGTTCACCGCGCCGCGCGGGGGGACTCGACGGCTGGACAACTAAGGAGGCTAAGGAGTTACCCGACGACATCCTTCGCCTCTTCGCCAGCGTCTTACGTGCTATGCAACGCACTGGCACCATCCCCGAGCCCCTCCTGCACGTGCCAAACCCGTGCCTCCGAAAAGGCCGAGGGGAACTCCCGACGGACCAACGACTTCTCTCGGTTCTTTCCGTGTGGATGTATGCGTGGGAAGCGCCGGCCTACCGTAGCCTCACGACCTGGCGGCAAGGATGGACCCATGCCACGAGCTTCGGCGCTGTTCCCAAAGCCACCATTGGGGATGTCAGCACCTCTCTCGCCCTGCGCATCGAACACGCCAGGACTTTACTCCTCCCCTTAGCTGGAGCTGCCCTTGACCGACAGAAGTGCTTCGACTACCTCATCACGGACATCTGTCTAAACCTTGCGCTGCACGCGGGGTGTCCACAAGACATCGTTACTGTCCGCCGAAATTTCTACAGACACCACAAACGCTACATCCGCATGAACGGAGCGTACTCCAGGGACCTGGCCAGGACAAACGGTCACCTCCAGGGCAGCTCGTGGTCCCTGGATGACATCAAGCTGCTCATGTGCGTGTGGACAAAGAGGCAGCACCGATACGTTCCTCGATCACTTAGCACTACCTTCGTTGACGACAGCAACTCCACTACCCACACCGCTTCTGAGCTGCAGAAATCTCTCGACGAAACCGCCAAGTTTGACCGATTCTCAGGTCAACGCATTCACCCTGGTAAAGTGGCAGGGTGGGCGCTCACCGACGAGCTTCACGCCGCCGTTACCCAGCTCACACTGGCGGATCGCCCCCTACGTGTGGTCGATTCCTTCAAGCTCGTCGGGAGTTACATCAACGCAGAGGCAGCGCCGGCTCCAGCCGCGCTTAACCTCACGGCCACCGCAGACGCCCGTGTACGGAGGGCGACTATCCGCCTGCCGCGCATTGGCAAGCTCCCGTCGCCGATGCTTATCAAGGCGCGGCACGCCCGATCCCTGGCTGCCAGCGTCTGCACCACGGGCACCGACATTCAAGCACCATCAGGCCCAGCCAAGACTGCCTACAACCACGCCCTCAAGGCGGCTATCCGCCCCAAGGGGAACAAGTGGGTCGAGTTCTGGACTCTCATGGCCGTGTGCGTGCCGGGACACGCCCTTGAGATCGACGCCATCACGCAGCGTGAAGCATTCCTGTGCCTGCGGCGACAGGTTAACCGCGACGTTACACTCTGCGGGCTCGCCAGAGACCTCCAACACCACGTCCAGACCCTGTTTGGTGGAGGACCCGTCGGGCGACTCGTCCAGTCGCTACAGCAGCTCCGATGGACCTGGCCCACATTTGGCATCATGTACGACGACTGGGGCTGCCCGATCAGCTGGCTGAATTTACCCCAAAACGCCTTCCTGCACATGCTGCGGGCCTCACAACGCAGGGCATTTCTGCGGAGGATCAAGCCACGGCGACACGACCTTGGCTACCTCGCCTCTGTCAGACAGGGCCTTGACCTCTTCGCCAGCACGTGGCTCGCGCGAACTAAAGGAGCAGCCAAATGCACTGCCTGGCAGCTGGCGCTCCTCCTGAACTACCTGTCGGGCGGGGACCACACCCAACAGCGACGATCCCGATCAAACACGTCGGCAGACCCCAGCCCCATGTGCCGCTACTGTGACGAGGAAGAGGAAACTCAGGAGCACACTGTCCGCGACTGTAAGTGCTGGGCCCGAGAAAGACTCCCTCTCACCACCCTCATCAGTGACGACCAGTGGGCCCGTCTTCCGCCGCACACAAGACACTGCGGGCTCTTCGACGAAGACCCAGCCCTCCTCGACCTGCAGGCCGACCTCGCGAGGGACCCGCTGCCACAGCCCATTCCGCGGCCCTCCCCTGAGGGTGATCCTGCGGCTTCAGCCCAGGACACCTACACCACCTACCTTGACTACGACACTGGTTGGACATGGGTCTATGCTGCCACGGACGGTGCGTGCACCAACCAAGCCATCCCATTGCTAGCACGAGCGGGCTACGGCGTCTACTACGGCATCGACCACCGCATGAACTACAGTGCACGCGTTCACGGCCTAACGCAGAACGCCCAGGTTGCGGAGACCCTCGCCATTGTCCACCTTACGGCATGTGCCGAACGGCCCGTGCACGTTTTCGTGGACAACCAGGCGGTGGTCGATGGGTTCCAAAGCATCATCGACGGACATCCAGCGCCGCAGGGCACGCACGCGGAGCTCTGGGAAAAGATCCACCGATGTGTTATGGCCAAGCCCAACATGTTTCGCGTCGAAAAAATCGCCAGCCACCTGGGAGACCTGGGCATCGACCTTGGGCTCATCGGGCCCATTGCGGAGGAGTTCAACCGTCAGGCCGACGCCCTTGCCACAGCGGCGGCACGCACGCACAACCTCCCCGACGACATTGTTGAAGCTGCCAAAACACGACATCGCCAAGCGACCGTGCTTCATGGGGTCGCTGTCGCTATCTACGAGCGCAGACACCGTACTCTGCCGCTCCCACACCGCAGGGCTGGGTTTACAGCAGCGGAACTCAGCAAAATGGAACCGAACCCCCTGCTGTCGGACCAGGCACCACCCGCGGCTGGACCATACATCCCGCAGAACCCGGATGAGCTCTGGGCCGAGGCCCAACGGGCGATGCACGACGAACAGGAGGACGACCCGTTCGGCTTCGGCGGGGGATTAGACTTCCTGGACGACGGGCCAGCCAGCGCCAACCCTGCCCCGTCGGGCAGCCTCTCGACGCCCACCTCGACTCCGCCACCGAGAGCGACATCGCACCCACATGATGACGTCGCTCACCGTCAAGACGCCGACGAGGACCTTTATGATCCCCTCGGATTGAGTGGCAGCATAGACGACGCCCCGCCGACACCCCACGCTGCCGACGATGCCGCTTCATCGAGACGCCACCCGACCACGCGGCCGACCTCCGAGCCCTCGCACGGCATCATGATTGGTCCCCCCGTGCCACCCACCCCGCCCCCCCACCAGCGCCAGCCCGCGGGGGCGGCTCCAGCCCCCCCGCAGGGCACTGAGCCAGTCAGGCCGTCGCACCCCGTCCACGCTTTTATTGTTGCTGGGTACGAGGCTGCGGCTCCTCCGTCCTCACGGGGCGTGGCCCTAGCGGCTTCAGCCCTGGGACCGCGCGTTACCCTCCAGTCGCCTCGCAAGGGCGACGGCCGCCAGCACACGGATCGCCGCACTGCGCTGGTCCACCACCTGGCCAGGCGCACCGATGACCTCGTCCCCGCCACGAGGCCCGCGGCCGCAGGCACAGAGCAGCCGCCCCTCACCGACCGCGAAGCCGAGCTGTCCCAGTCGATGGCCGCTCTCCAGCAGAGGTGTGCTGCTCTCGCCGCCGACCTTGCCGCTGCTCAAGCCCGTCAAGGCCCTCTGCTCCAGCGCCTCCACCGCGCCGGTCGTGCCTTCGCCGAGCTGCTTACACCCTCGCCCGATGGTGCTGCGCCGCCACTCACCCTCCATGCTATGCTGTCATCGCTCCGCGGCGCTCCGCCTGGAGCCCCGCGCTAATCTCCGCCATTCTGCCTGCCCGTGTGCACGCGTGGCCCCGCGTCCACGGTGTCAGGGCGCGGGGGCGGGGGGTGCCCCGTCCCTGCGCGCCGCGTTGCGGCCAAGCGCCCAACTGGCGGTCTGCCAAGCCGCCTAGCCACGTGTCCGCACGTCGCCTTTCTTGTTGGGGCCTTCTTCGTCACGCGGTCTGACACGTGAGATCTTCACTGTCTGTCCGCCGTCTGTAGCGTCAGTCGCATTGCGCCGGGGGAGGGGGTTTGTTGCCCGCCCTCGTATCTCAAGGCTGCACCGCCGCAAATAGTGTTTGGCGGGTTGTCGCACCGCAGTGCGCCTCGCGGACGGACCCTGGTCCGCCTACTTGTCCGGTCTCCCTCTCTCTCTCTCTCTCTCTCTCGCTCTCTCTCTTCTCTTCGCTTCTCTTCTCTTCTCTCTCTCTCTATCTCTCTCTCTCTCTCTCTCTCTCTCTCTCTCTCTCTCTCTCTCTCTCTCTCTCTCTCTCTCTCTCTCTCTCTCTCTCTCTCTCTCTCTCTCTCTAGTCTCGTCTCGGCTCGAGAGTGCCCAGCACTCAGACCGCAGCCGCGACGCGAAGCGCCCCGCCTCGGAGCCAGACTCCCAGGCCTCGCGAGACCGGAGGGGTCCCAGCAGGACCCTACTGATTCGCGTCACCTCTCCTCACCAGAGCGCCCGCAGCAATGGCCCCCAAGAAGCCGGACCGCCGTCGCTCTTCCAAGCAGCCTCCGAGTTCCCGTCCTGCTGCTGAAGGATCTCTCCTCCAACGCAAGCAGGACTGCATCGCAGCGTTCAAGCAAGCGGGGTCTGACCGCCCCACGGCCGCATACAACGGGCTTGCCGAACTGAACGCGGACGAGCTCCAGGCAACGTACGACATGCACAAGTCCAACACGAAGAAGCTCGGCAGCGCCCTGATCCGCATGTGCGCCACCAACCAGATCAGCTACACGCTTGATCATCACCAGCGCAGCAAGCCTAAGCGCATTGGCGGTGACACATCACACCCACCAGCGGGTTCCGCACGTCTTCAGACTGCGGACACCCAATTCATCGCCTTGGACCCGGCCTTTTGGAAGGCCCCCGTCCTCGCTGAACCCACATCTCCCGACGACGGCAAGACGTACAAGCCCAGTATCAGCCTCCACGACTACGAGAGCGGTGAGCGGCTGCTCCAACACCACCTCGAGCAGGGCAAGCGAACCACGGGTCAGCTCGCGATTGCTGTCATGGGCCCAAAAAACGACAACTACGTCGGTACCGAGCTCGCCGTCCCCGTCCTGAAGCGTCACCCCAAGGCGCCCAAAGTGGTCCACACGCACGTCCCCGTGACCGTGTACCAGCTGGGCACCAAGGAGGTCGCCTGCACGGAAAAAGTAGCCGTCGCCACCATCGACCCTGCCGACCACGTATGCTGGATTCGGGCGACCATACATGAAACCGAGGCCATCGCCGCAGTCCCCTCCATGCATCAGGCCTTCGAGGACCAGTTCTCGGGAGGTGCCCCCGTGAACGGTGGTCCACGCGCCAAGGGCCCTTTTCGAGGGGACTCCGCTCCACAGGACAAGGCGCGCCAAAACCAAAAGCACAGGGAGTCCAAGAAAGACGCTCGCCGCCAGGAGCTCGATAGTCAGCTCCAGGACACCTTCAAGGCCCTCTTCCACGGCAACTTTAAAGCCGTCACCATCCTCGAACCCTGCAAAAGCCTAGGCAGGTTTGGATCGGGCGTCGGAAAGAGGTCCCTGGCTGCCACCTTCGGCGTCAGTCTCCAAGCGGTCGACAAGGTCTTGGCGGGATCAGGGCAACTCGGCGCTACCTACGACCTCAGCAACGTAGGTGCTGACGAGCCCACCGCTGACAAGTATCAGACCGTGTGGTTCCCTGAGGACCAGCCCATCACGATGGCAGATGCGTTCCAGAAGTCGGTGGAGTTCAAGGCCCTGGGAGTCGTCAGGCACGGCAAGTCAGGCTTACTGGGGATCCGTGTTCCACGGGGGTCAGACGCCGCCAAGGCTGCTGCCGTCAGCATCCGCGGCTGCGAGGCTTCCCTCGCCAAGACGCGCTACCGCATCACTGGCATTGCGGCACGCCACGCCACGCTGACCCAGCTCGCCAAGACTCTCACGGGCCCGTCCGTTAAATGGGACTGTGAGGTCTACCACACCGCCTGGGACCCAGCCACTGCGGCCCAGTTTGCCTTAGTGCGCGCCCATCGGCCCCCACTCACATACACGGTACAGGTTGCGGGGTGCCCCATCCCGTGGAGCATCACCGAGGCCCCGCTGGCTGAGGTGGTGCCGAAGCGGGACAACGTCACCATCGTCACGCCTACCACCATCACAGAGCCTGTGACGCCGCCAGCCCGTGGTGGCGGCTTTAGCCCCGCCACCGGCACACTCCTCACCAAAGCGGCCCAGAGCCCCTACCTCCACGACCTCATGACTGCCACGCCCAAAGGCAAGGGCGTCGCACCGCTCCTGATCCCCAAGGAGGAGCCTTCAGCCAAGCGCCACCGATCCTCCAGCGGGAAACGTGACGTCCCGCCGCACGCAAGGTCACACTGCGCCCCAGGCCGCAGCTCCTCTGCACCCCCGCACGGCACGGACGGAGCCGCTGAACAAACGGCCGCCCCAGGATCAGGTGGTCATGACTCTCGGCTTGGCACGGTGGCGGCAGAAGGTGGGGGCCACACCGAAGGCGACGCTGCCACAGCCGCCGAAGTACCAGGCGACGCCGAGGACGTCGAGATCCTCTCATCAGGCGATGAATACAGCGAGGCCTCCCACGAACTCAACACCTTCGGTGAGCGCTTCGCATCGGCCTCTCAACCGCCAGATGCTGCCACGACCCGCATCCAGCACATGGAACAGCAGCACGAGCTGCTAGCCAACACGGTGGATAACATGCAGGTCCAGCTTGCGGGCGTTCTCTCCTCCCAGGCCACACTCACGGAGCACGTCTCAGGGTTGGAACGGGGGCTTGCCACCGTCGTCACCCAGCAACAGACGGCAACCGCCGACGCCGCTGCACTGCGCGGCGACATCCAGGCCCTCCTCGGGCACCTCACGGGGGGCACCATCCACCTGCCACAAGTGGCCACTCTGGAAACTAAGAAGGAGGAAGCTGCAGCGGCCGCTGAACCCGTGGCTGTCTGCGGGTGGATCGACCAGCCAGGCCAGGTCACCCCAGGGACAGGGCCCCCAGGGGCTGACAAAGGCAAAGACAAGGGTCGGGCCACACGGGAACCCTATTGAAGGTGCCTCAGAGAGCCCGCCTCAGCCCTCCGAGGAAGCGCCTTCAGAGGCATATCTTCCCTCTTCGCGTCGTATCTCTTTCTTGTCGCCTCATGTCTGTTTTGGCAGCAGCACGCGCAAGCTATCTGGTGTAGGGACACCCGCAGTCTTGCAGGGGGCGTGATTGTTGCAATGTACATGAGCATTCAGGGGTATCTGAGGACGTGTGCCGACATGCAGCTTTTGGCTCATCGCTCGCGCCGCCCGCCTGGCCTCGCCATCATGCGGCGCCTTGCCTGCAGCATGGCCCTCCCCTCGCTAGCTGGAGCACACCCGTCTTCAGGCGGTGCGCCCCAACACTTTTTCCTTTACGATGACAGCAGCATCTACAAGTACGATCATTGCACCATTTTGGGCCCGATCGTGAACAGCTCCGCCGCCGCGGGTCCGTGCGGCAAGGGACCGTTGGGCGCCGTCGCGAGTGCATGCACGCCCTCGTCAACTACGACACATGCATCGCAGTCCACCCTCAGCGTGGCCTCGACCGTCGTGCAGCACATCCTCGACGGGGCCGCTGACCAAGGCCATGCACACAGTGGCGGCTTCAGCCCCGCTGTCGTGCCCCGCTATAGCCCCACGGCTCTCACTACCCCTCTGTGCGCCAGGGGCGAACCCGAGGAGGACCCCGCCTTCTGGCACCTGATGATGATCCGAGCTCGGCTCATACCGTGCGCCGAGGCGTGGGCACCAGGTGAGGACCACCAGGACGTGTTCTGGGCATGGCTCGAGGACTGCGTCCCGTACATCCTGGCGACGCTCCATCTGCCACAGTACGACCACTTTTTCCAGGAGGACTCCGAAGAGAAAAACGACGACCTGCGCCAGCGCACCGCGATCGACATGTGCGAGGACATCTGGCATAGAGCAGTCCCCGACAGACAGCGCGCCAACCGTAACCTCACTCGTATCCAGGGCAGCCGCGAGTACACCATCCGCTACTTTGGCCTCCTTCTGGAATACCAGGGCGCTCGTGCTCAGCTCGTCGGCCCTGAGGCTTTCACGGCACCATTGCCGCCATACCTCTCACGGGCCCACGCCTTGCTGCCAAGAGGCCTCCCTCCACCTGACCGAGACGCCCTGGCGTACCTCGCGGATGCGATCCTGCACCACCCGCCAGACATGCAGCCGCTTGTCGAGGCGGAGCTCGCCGCGGCACCGGTGGAACCGCTAAACCTACCACCGCCAGCTGGCCCCCTCGCCCAGCACGCCACGTGTGACCAGCCCGCGGCCGACGCCGATCCTCTTCCGCTCCAGCATATCGCGGCCAGCGATATCAGCAACATATCCCTGGACTCGTTCCACGCGTCGGACGATAGCCAGGACGACATGGATACCCAGGATCGCAACGGCACGGCACCGCTAGGTGACACGGCCCAGCGTGACCGTGACAGCGAACCCTACATAGGGCGCCCCCCGTCGCACAGCAGTCCGCCTAACAACTCTGCTCAGGCCGTTCCCAGCGCACAGTTCAACGAAGCTGAAGGCGCCACTGCCGCCGACGCGACAAGCCATCCCACTGCATCGCCAGCTCTAACCAGCCCGCGCAGTGGCGGCTTTAGCCCCGCTGCAGCATTGGCTGGACCTGGACGTCTCCAGACCGCAGGTGGCAGTACCACGCCCCGCACCCTTGTCCGCCGTGCTAACGTGACTGACTCCAATCCCAGTGCCGTTGAACACTGGCAGGCTGACATCGACAACGACCCCATCGACGACGCGAACCCAGACGCCAGCGGCTCCTACGAGGCCCAGCACAGCGCAGCGGCCTCACGACACTGTGGCTGTCTCATTTGCCTCTTCGTGGCCACGTACGCCATCGTGATAGCCATGCCGTACAAGGACCAGATCGACGGGTACTTGCCGACACCGAGCCGAGACCCCAGCTACCGGCAGCGACGACGACGTCAAGCAGCGGCACCAGGCCCATCTGTGCCCATTACACCCCGACGTACAACGGCATACAACGTCACGCCCGCACTGTGGGGTATTATCAAGTGGACCAGCGCCAAACTCAGAGATATCGTCTCGGGCGGAGCCAGCGCAGTCGGGTTTGGCCTCGGGGGTGTCCTGAAATGGGCCAGTGGCAAACTCGGAGCTATTGCCACTGGCGGAGTGGTGTGCGGTCTTCTACTGGTCGGCGCCAAACTCCTCGCTCAAGGAGCCGTCGGACACGTAGGAGCCCGCATCTGTGCGCGTGCCCTGGACTCATCCACGGCCCAGTGGTGCCTCCGCTGTTGCCAACCGAGCAGGAGGCCGCGCGATGAGACCACATACACAATGCCGCGCACGCTCCCCGACGAACCCGAGAGCCAGCACGTGCACTCACTTCGACATCCGCTGCTACAGGAACACTACGCCGCTGCAGTTGCCGCCGCAGTCGCCGATGTCACCACCGCCACCACCGCCGCCATTGTCGAAGTCACTGCCGCGATATCGAGAGCCTCGTCTGTCACGCCACGATCGACCAGCCCGTCCCCGCGAGACGGCCCCACGGGCGGCGCGGTGTATGGTAACCCACCGACCCACGGAGACGCCACAGCCCAGGGCAGCGACGCCGAGGCAAGGGAAACACGTGAGCGCACCCTCGACAGCCCGTGGTCCATCTTCCGACATGCAGATGCTCGTGGTTCCTCCTCCGACACGGACACCCAGCCACCAAGACGGCGAGCACGCTACGCATCACCCGCCAGGCCCCAGGCGCCTCCAGGCCCTGGTATGCCCCACCCAGCCCTTAGGCCACCGACGCGCAACTTACGCAACACCATCCAGCGCGACCCAGCGGTCCCTGTGCCGCCGACGAGCATCCACACCGCCCTGTACCAAAACGGCTTTGCGCTTGGTAACAGTGGCGTGTCTACAGAGGACATCAAAGACGCTCTGCGACTCCACGACCATCCTCGATTCACCCATGATCCAACACTCCAAGCGCTGGCGCCGTGGACTGAGATCATGCAGAAGCCCCCGAACCGCCTCACTTGGGTGCTGGAAGACTCGGGCGGGAACTCAGGCGAGACGATCTTCCCCTACCTCACGTGGGACCTCCGTCAACCCACCACCGACGCGTCCACGGTCTTCTGGCATGGGACCCGCGGCGACCTTGCGGCCCGTCTCGCTGTCAACGGAGGGCATCTCCTGCCAGGCCCCCGCCGTGAAGCGAAGGGTCGAACTGGCACACATGTTGGCCGCACGTACGTGAGTGTGCACCCGTCGCTGGCCGCGTGGTACGCAGTGCCGCCCCACCCGCCCTACAGCCTCGAAGACGACACCCTCGCGTGGGGACCCATCGCGCTCTGGATGTGCGAGGCCACCCAACCACCGAGCGGTGAAAACTGGCACAACTTCGTGAAAGGGGAGGCCCACGGAGCGCGCCTCATCTACCCTCGGGTCCTGGGCCTCCTCATCCGCATGGACTGGTGTGCCCCCACGGAAGCTGCCTCCAGCTGCCGTGCCTTACCACAAGCCTTTGGCATGGGCGACTGTGCGCACGCCCTCCACATCGCTGGCTACGATCATCCAGATCTCCGTGAGGCGGCTGAAGCCCACGACCAGGAAGCTAGCACTCGGCGCAGGCTGGGCATCGCGGCAGCGTGGCCACCGCCGCAGGCACTATACTCGCCAGAGGCAGCGCGAGCATGGGCCAAACAGCACTACGACACTGAAGCAGCCACCAGGGCCGACCCCAACCAGCCCCGTCCACGCGTCTCGCTTCGCAAGCTCCAGCTGGACCCGCAGCCACTGATCGACCTTGTGTACACTGGCTTGCAAGCCGTCCCCGTGCGGGGGCACCCCGACGCACGCGAGTCGCGCCCCAGCGGCTCCAGCCCTGGGGCCGCGCCTGGTCCACCGCGCACCTACCAGTCAGGTGCCGCCCTGGCACACAGTCCAGACCGCTCATCGACGACATCAGGAGACGACCGACCGCCGTATGCCGTCCCTCATCAGTGCGGCCGCCGCCCTCGCCCGAGGCCACGCCCGCCCACGGCGATCCGCCTCCCGTTCGTCACGGCAGAGTGGCGGAAACTCCACCTCGGACAACAGCGACATCGAGACGTGGGAGCACATCGTGACGGAAGAGGAGCCGACCGCCTACCACGTCCTCGCCTTCCACGTCCGCGATGTGCGGGCCCGTGTCAATGCCCCTGGCATCGAGGTCTGGCTTGACCCTGGCGATCACCACGACGGCGCCTACTTACCGTGGGGGACGACCGTCATGGGCCATCGCGTTATCGACCCTGCGGTGGCGGGTCGCGACGGCTGGGTCATCCTCCACCACGACCATGGCGATACTACCACTACCAAGCTCTGGGCACCGACCCAAGTCCACGTCAAGGCGGATGACACGTGGCGCACGGTCATGGTACCAGCGGACATGGGGCCCCAATGGATAGAGCGCCACGCCGACGACGCTCGCCTCCCCGCCGAGGTCGTCCGCACTACAGGCCAGTCCTGGTTTGCCGACGTCTGGCCCTTGTGGGATCGACCCCGACCCCACCCAGACGACCCAGGCACAAACGAGCAAGCGCTCCCGCCCCTACCAGGACGCTGGTCATGCCTACAGTGCCGATTCCAATGCTGTCAGTACTGCGCGGCCCGCCGCAACACGCAGCTCGGCACCTCGGGCCAACCAACGTGCCCAGACTGCGCCCTCAGCGGACTACGTGCACTTATGGACTGGTCCACGGACTACTCTTGCAACAGCTGGACGTGTGCATACAGCACCGACAACAGGGACTCCGACACATGCTGCCTCTCCAGCAGGTGCCCCCATCCGCCTAGTCCGCACAGCCTGTTCGACGTCCGTGCCACAGGGATGCCGCCGCACATCCTTGCCCGCCAATATGGCAACGCGCCAGCCCACCACGACCTCAAGGAGCCCCCCCGAGCGCCTTCAGGCCCCGGGGGGGAGCCTCCACAACCAGGCCAAGCTGGTTACCAGGGTCAATGGTATCTTCCACCGAGGCCGCGGCGCGTCCCCAGGCAGGGATTGCCCGACGGCACGAGGCGGCCACCTGGGTTCACAGGAACGGGGATGCCTGAAGACCCCTCCCCCGACCAACCGCTATGGAGGGAAGGCTACGTGCTCTTCGGCCCCCACCAGGCCCTCAAGGAGGACTTCACCTTCAACAAAACGGTCCGCCGACCTTACTCCCTAGCCATCACCAACATGCATAGGGATCGTGTCACAGTCAGGACCGTCTGCGAGTCCATCGCCGAGCGCATCCACACTACCCGCACCCGCTGGCGAGATGTGGTACTGTACTGGGACGCCGAGGGCGGCCCTGGGCCTCAAGCTCTCGACTACGACATGCGCCTCTGCGACGCCATGGTGATCCGTGCCACGACCGAAGCCGAGCTGAATCACGACCGCAGCAACCGTGGTAGTTTCTGTCTCTATGGACCAGCGCACCAGCGAGCTGTAAACATCACGGTGCTCCCCGAGCCGCAGAACATTGACTACATGGAGCATGTGCGGCGATATTCGCCCGTCGGGGAGACTTACCCAGACCACGCCTTCGAGCACGTCTACCAGGGCTGGCGGCGGCCCGACGTGCCCACCATCCTCCCCGACACCCGCCCGCTCTCGAGAGCCGACCAGCAGCGCTACCAACAGCACCAGCAGCGCATTCAGCAGCGCGACCAACGCGACGCAGGTCAGCCGAGCACGCCACGCAACCGCTCCCCCGCGCGCGTCCCGACAGGCGGCAGCACGGTGTACGGCGGGGGCGCCGCCTATCACCGTGGCCCCATTGGCGCCAGGCCCGCGGCGGCTGGAGCAGCCGCCTCCAGCTACGGCCATGCCCCCCACGCCAGGGTGCATCCAGCGGCCATCGGTCACTCGCGGGCACTCGTGCAGTCTCCCCCACGGGCCACCTCGCCCGTGCCAGGGTCCACGCGTGCCTGGGGCCACTACCCAGGCCGCCATGACAGCACACCCAGCAACCAGCCCGCAGTGCTAACCCCTGCGGCTTCAGCCCAGGGGGCTGCACCAAGCCGCGACAGGACAGGGCGCCCTGAAGGATGGCGCGATGCGAACGTGCGCGCTTGGCAACCGCGCCAACAAACGCCCCCGCCAAACGTGGCCGCATCGCTGCGCCCTGCCCAGGCAAAACCTGCCCCACCTGAGCGCGAGAGGCAGCCGCTCGTCCCGCTCGCCCTCACGTACACCCAGGCGCACCACAGCGCCTCCCCGCGGCACAGCGACGGAAGTGCCCATCACATCAGCCCCCGCCCTGACGCTGTCGACCCTGACCAGGCTGCTGCCTCGGCGGCGGGCGGCGCAGGCGGCCCCCGCCAGCCCAGCCCAACACCCTGCGCAGCGCCGATCCGCTCCCCGAGCAGGGCGGACTCTGCGCGCGCTAACGCCCAGGCGACCTCGCCACGCGACCGCCATACGGGCGGGCGCGTCCCGCGCAGCAGGTCCTGCAGTCGCCACAGCTCGCGCAAGGCCCCTGGGAGCTCCACGAGCTCGCCGCCCCGCGAGACTCAGGCTGATCGCCAAGCCCCCGAGGCGGTGCCACGCTTTGGTGCCAGCGCCATCGAACCTGGCCAGGTCGACCTCGAGCCGACGCCGTCCACGGACCAGGAGCTGCCGCCGCCCACCCGCGTGGTCATCCCCATCGACGAGGCGCCGACCTTCGACCCGTTCAAGAACAAGTACCGCGTCAAGGACCTCGCGGCGGGTTTCGGCGGCGGCTCACCGCTCTCTCCACAGAGTCGTGGCGGCGCCCTCGCCACCTCAGCCGCTGCCGCGGCAGCGGCGGCCCCGCGTGGAGTCAGTCCTGTCCGCAACGCTTGCCTCACGGCAGCGGGCATGGACGAGGCCCAGCGCCAGGCCACCGACCGCGCTGCTCGAGCTGTTCCACCTGATGCTGCTCATCACGGTACTGACGGGGCGGGCGCGCCACCGCAGGACGGACCAGCGGTGTCGCGTGCGCAGTATATGCGCGCGCGTTGCGCCGCCGCCGCGTCGAGCTGCCGCCGCTGGTCTGCTTTTGCTCTTGTGTTCGGCAGGACGGATCGAGGAGTCGCCTCCCTCTCCCTCTGCTGCCGTCTCACCTCTCCTCCCCTCGTCCCCCACGGTACAGGAGTGAGGAGGATTTTTCGATGCAGTTTTGCCGATGTTTATGAACCCCCCCTGGCGCAGTGTCGACCATGCCCCGCCTATACTTACGGCCTGACGGCGGCTTCAGCCCCGTTCAAGCCAATCTGCAGGGACGCCATGAGCTCCTACTGTGGCCAAGCCTCCTACCTGGATAAGGGCCAGGCGGCCCTCCACCGTGCGGGACGAGCCAACCCCAGCTCCACCGATGGAGACGGGCCAGGTCGCTCCATCCACCTCGTCAGCCTCAACATCACGAGTTTCCCAGCAAATTGGCCAACTATCACCGCTCTAGGTGTCGACCACAACGCCGCAGTCATAGCACTGCAGGAGACCCGACATGCCAAGCCTACCAGACAAGCCATCGTTACCAACGCCGCCAATCCACACCACGGGGGATATCATGCCAGTCTGGGGCCTGACCTGGATCTGGCGCGAGCCCAGCGCAAAGCTGCCCACGGCGGCACAGACCACACAGTCGAGGGCAACACTGGCGCATCGGGAGGGGTCGCCATCCTCTCTAAGGACGCCATCGTCGACTCCACCGTCGACGACACTGCGTCCTGTATCGCCACACTCAAGGCCAAGAAAAGATGGCACGAGGCCTTCCTCCCGCTCTGCACCCAGCACCGCCGCAGGCGGCGAAGAAACAACCACGGGCCCGCTGGGATCTACATAGCGAGCCTCTATGGGGTCGCTGGAGGAGACAGCACCGACTTGTTTCGGCTAGCTGACTGCGCCGCCGCGAGGGTCGGCACAGCCCCGTATTTCATTTGCATGGGCGCCAACACGAACATCGACGACAATCCACACCTGCTGCACATGATGCAACACGGATGGTTTAACGTCGCTGAAGGCACACCTGACCACACCATGCACACATATGGCAATATCCCTGACTGGGACCGTGCCACCATGTGTCCCCGCACTTCGCGCATCGATTACATCATCGCCAACCAAGCGACGCGATCCCTTGTCACCGACTTCTGCTATCTGCGTGACTTGCCAGCGAAGTCCCACGTTGGCCTGCAGGTCACGCTCGACGCCCCCACGCCTTACCCTCCTAACGATGGAGCTCATGAGGACCACGAACTTCAGGCATTAGGGACCCTTATCGCAGGGCGATACCAGGACCGCATGGTGCAGGCCGACACACGCGACGATGTGGAACGCATGTCCGCCCTGGCAAACGAGGCCAGCCATGAGTACCATCTCACTCGGCTGCGCGACCTGCCACCTCCGCCGCCAGACCACCCAAAAAAGAAGCCCCCTACCATGCACGGGCTCACACCCACGTTCGAGGAGCGACCCGCTGTCCCCCGCGCCTTTCCCACCTACGGAGCTTCCACGATTCACATGAACCGCCTTCGCAAGCTCCATCGGCAACTTTGTGAGCTTCGCCTCATCGGACAGCACCACCACATCGACTGCCGTGCCATCCCGCCCTACCTGGCGCAGCGCATCGACTGCACGTGGACCGCGGCCCGCCTTCTCTGTCACAAGCTGCGCCCCACGGTCCTCCTGGCCTTTCCTGAGGCCTGGAACCCCGACGAGCCAGCACCACACGGAGAGCACCTGGACCGTCTGATCCAAAACCTTGACTCAGAGCTGGCGCGACGTGCAAACCGAGCCAAAGCTGAACGCATCAAGATTTGGGCCGAGGGTGTCCGCGAGCCAAGCGGGCGAAAGGCGGCCATATACGCACGGGCTGCTGACTGCTCGCCCACGGCGTACCTCCGCACGCCCACCACTCCCGACGATACGCAACTCCACTGCGACACCACCGCCTTCAACCCTGACCAAGCTTGCACGGACGATAGTGACGCCGACACCGACGCTGGCGGCTTCAGCCCCAGCGACGGTAGTTCGCTCGACACGGACAATGACGAAGGCCACACTTGTGACCCACCACCTGCCCAGGTTCCCGACGCCCTTCCCGCCAACGCCATTGTTGCCAATACCAAAGACATGCTTAAGCTCATGGTCGACACCTGGGAGCCCATCTTGGGCAGGTACCGCGCTCGTGCAGGTCATGATGCCGAAGCCATGCCGACGTGGGCAGACTTCTACGACGAGTACCGACAAGAGCTGCCTACGCCATCACCAGCAGTCCCTTTCCACCTCACCGACGACCAACTCATCCACTTCATTCGCACCCGTTCACCGTGCCGCGCGGGGGGACTCGACGGCTGGACAACTAAGGAGGCCAAAGAGTTACCCGACGACATCCTTCGCCTCTTCGCCAGCGTCGTACGTGCTATGCAACGCACTGGCAACATCCCAGAACCCCTCCTCCACGTGCCAAACCCGTGCCTCAGAAAAGGCCGAGGGGAACTACCGACGGACCAACGACTCCTCTCGGTTCTTTCCGTTTGGATGTACGCGTGGGAAGCGCCAGCCTACCGTAGCCTCACGGACTGGCGGAAAGGATGGACCCACGCCACGAGTTTCGGCGCTGTTCCCAAAGCTACCATTGGGGATGTCAGCACCTCTCTCGCCCTGCGCATCGAGCACGCCAGGGCGTTGCTCCTCCCCTTAGCTGGAGCTGCCCTAGACCGACAGAAGTGCTTCGATTACCTCATCACGGACATCTGCCTTAACCTTGCACTCCACGCGGGGTGCCCTCAAGACATCGTTACTGTCCGCCGAAACTTCTACAACCACCACAAACGCTACATCCGCATGAACGGAGCGTACTCTAAGGACTTGGCCAGGACTAACGGTCACCTCCAGGGAAGTTCGTGGTCCCTGGACGACATCAAGCTGCTCATGTGCGTGTGGACAAAGAGGCAGCATCGATACGTTCCTCGATCGCTCAGCACTACCTTTGTTGACGACAGCAACTCCACTACCCACACCGCGTCTGAGCTGCAGAAATCTCTTGACGAAACCGCCAAGTTTGATCGATTCTCAGGTCAACGCATTCACCCTGGTAAAGTGGCAGGGTGGGCGCTCACCGACGAGCTTCACGCCGCCGTCACCCAGCTCACTCTGGCGGAGCGCCCCCTACGTGTGGTCGATTCCTTCAAGCTCGTCGGGAGTTACATCAACGCCGAGGCAGCGCCGGCTCCAGCCGCGCTTAACCTCACGGCCACCGCAGATGCCCGCGTTCGGAGGGCGACTATTCGCCTGCCGCGCATTGGCAAGCTCCCTTCGCCGATGCTTATCAAGGCGCGGCACGCCCGTTCCCTTGCTGCCAGTGTCTGCACCACGGGCACCGACATTCAAGCACCATCGGGCCCAGCCAAAACTGCCTACAACCACGCCCTCAAGGCGGCTATCCGCCCCAAGGGGAACAAGTGGGTCGAGTTCTGGACTCTCATGGCCGTGTGCGTCCCAGGACACGCCCTGGAGATCGACGCCATCACGCAGCGTGAAGCATTCCTGTGCCTGCGGCGACAGGTTAACCGCGACGTTACACTCTGCGGGCTCGCCAGAGACCTTCAACACCACGTCCAGACCCTGTGTGGTGGAGGACCCGTCGGACGACTCGTCCAGTCGCTCCAGCAGCTCCGATGGACCTGGCCCACATTTGGCATCATGTACGACGACTGGGGCTGCCAGATC
>CAUYUJ010002658.1:258023-317690 GCA_963575745.1 Prorocentrum cordatum
GGCGAGTCTTGAGCAGCAGGTGCAGCGCCGAGTGCCGAGACCGTGGCCGCTGATAGCGCCATGGCTGCGCATCCCGCCCTCGCATGTTTATCGCGCGGCGGACGGGGCCACCCATGCGGTCGTCGCCACCAATGGCGTGGATCAGGGAGACCCCATCTCGGCCCTCTTGGCCCCCGTCGGGGTCGCACCGCTGCACGAGGCCATCGAGGAGAAAGGGATGGCGTTCGCCGTGCAGGACGACGCGCACTGCCTCGTGGACCCGAGCAAAACAAGGGAATTGCTCGACGAACTCCCTGGGGTACTGCGCCCGCTGGGCCCGCCCATGAACCTGGCTAGAGGCAAATCGCGGGTCTGTGCCGGCGGGCAGGCCTCGCCACAGTTCGGGACAGTGTGCGTGGACGTCGTCGCAGGCACACCGGCGGTGTTGAAGCTGCCGCTCCCGCCGCCCAGTTCGCCTGCAGAGGCGCTCCGAGCGCCGCAGGCATCTGTCGACAAGCTGTGCCAGGAGCGGGCCGGGCATCTCGACAGGCTCTGGCGCCTGCGCGAGAAAGGCCTGAGCACACAGACGGCCAGCGCACTGGCCAGGCATGCCTCCGCGGGTGATGCAAACTACACGTGCGAGAATTTCGTCGTCGACGATGCCCAAGCAGAGCGCCTCGACCGAGCCTCGTTCGAGGGGCAGCTGGAGATCCTGAGCGTGGAAGCCCACGAGGTGTCGGTGCGGGAGCGGTTCTTATTGCCCTGGCGGTCCGGAGGCTTTGGGCTCCAGTCTGTGAAGCACGGTGCTGCCGCGTTGTACTTGGCCAGCTGGGCGCGGGAGCTGGAAGCTGCCGCAGAGCGATCCCCCCGATTTGCCAGCGGGGCGGACCTGGCACGAGAGCTGCCTACAGTGCTGTCGGCGGTTCGCTCTGCCGTCGCCCATCTAGACACCATGGGCGCAGACATGCCAACTTCGTTACAAGACTGCCTGATGATCGCCCAAGCGGACAAGGCGGCCGGCAAACTCCGAGAGTCCGTCGTGACACGCGCATTGCAGGCTATTCAACGCGGTGCGATGGGACAGGAGTTGTTGGTCACCAACTCTGCCGGGGGGCCCGGGTCCGGGCAGTGGCTGCAAGTGCCGCAGAAACCGGCCGACAAGCTCACAGACCAGCAGTTTGTCACCTCCGTCCGGCTTCGCATGCATCTACCCATCTTCATCCAGGCGGGCGCGTGCGGCTATGTCAGCCGGCAGCAGGGACGATCTTGTGGTGCCCATGTGGAGGCTACCGGCATTCATCCTCTGTTGTGCAGCGTGGGCGGGCACATCGCTGTACGACATGATGGGGTGCGGGACGAGCTGGCTGCCCTGCTGCGGGAAACGGTCGCATCCCCGGTCCACATTGAGCCCCATGACGGCCAAGTGGAGGGTGACAAGCATCCCGACATCATGTGGTGGGATGCCAGGGGAAGCCAGGTCTGGGCAGACGTCGCCATCGTCACGCCGACGCCCCGCACAGTGGCAGACACGAGTGCCATGTGCGACAAGGAGGGTGCACTTGTTCGTCACCACGAGGGCTACAAGCGCCGGAAATACCCGCACTTGAACCTGGTTCCAGCGTGTTGCGAAACCTTCGGCCGGCCTGGCGAATCCTTGGTGTCGTTTGTCCGCAGCCTCGGCGATGGTTTGGGTGATGCTCGTCAACGGAGTGAGTGCATCTCAATGGCTTGGCGCCGGCTCCAAAGCGCGCTCGCCAGGGGCAACGTGGCCATCCTGGCGAGCGCGGGTGACCTCATCCCACCATGAGGGTATACCGTGGCACATATAATCTTTCCATGTTCTTTGACTGAAGGTTGAACCAGGAGGCGCGCTGGCTTGCGCCGTCCGCCTGGGCTCCCCTTCCTTCCTTTCCCCCCCCTGGTCGGGGGCCTCCGCTGCTGGCTGGTTTTCCGTTCCTCCTGGTTTCCTCCTCGCCGTTCCTCCTCCTCCCTCGCTTCTCCGCTTTTCCGCCCCATCTCGGGGCTGTGGATCCCGCGGCGAGATAAGAGAAGTGTACAAATCAATACGCCTTTTGCGCTACCCCCTTCTTCGTCGGCCTCGGGGCCCGCTGACGGCTACCGAGCTCCACGTGTTTTCCTGTGTTGTGCGGTTTTCTGACGGTCCCGGGGCCCGAAACCGGCCTCTGAGCGCTGCGAGCATTCTCTGGTGTCGGACGTTCCCCACACGCCTACCCCAGTGGACACCCATTCCAAAGTGGGATGCATGATGGGTGCTGGGGTCGCGGCAGCAGGAGGGGGAGGGGGAGGAGAGGGAGGGTGAGGAGGAAGAGGATGGAGAGGACGGGAAAAAGGAGGAGGAGGAAGAAGAGAGAGGGATGAAGGGTGAGGGGGAGGAGGAGGAGGAGGAGGAGGAGGAGGAGGCGGAGGAGGAGGAGGAGGAGGAGGAGGAGGAGGAGGAAGATGAACAGGGAGGAGGAGGAGGAGGCGGAGGAGGAGGAGAAGAGGGAGGAGGAGGAGGAGGAGGAAGAAGAGGAGGAGGAGGAGGAGGAGGAGGAGGAGGATCGAGGAGTGATGCGAGTGAGACAGTGGGAGTATAAGCAAAGAAAGGAGCAAAAATAAAGCATCGACGCCAAAAACAAAAAAAAAAAAAGAAAAAAACAAAAAAAATAGACAAAAAAAAACAAAACGAGACAGAAAAAGGGAGGAGGAAAAGGTAAGCACCAGGTTCACCACGGGCTCGGAAGTGTGTTTTTTTTTTTTTTGCGGGAACGCGGCGCCAGGAAAGCCCCTCATCTCCCCAAGAGAACCACACACACACCCACACCCCCCCTTAACCCCAAAAGTGTTAAAAGAAAAGTAAAAAAAAATGCCCCCCCCCTTACTTGTCAAGAGGCCAAGATGCCTGCAGACAATTGTCTGGTTCGTTGTAAGTCCACGCGTAAATGATATGTTGTGGCCGGCAGTATTATTTTTGCGATGGCGATCGAAAGAAATATAAATATCTTTTTGGGGAGCTGAGGACGCGCACCAATATTATTGGAGCTCTCAGATGTCTGGGTTGGGGCCCCCTTGGGCCTCGCTGAGGCTGTCGGACAGCGTCGCCGCCGTCGGCGTGGCCGTCGTCGTCGTCGTCGTCGCCGTCGATCATCGAGTGGCGGCGTCGATTGTTGTCATCGTCGTCGATCGTCATCGGTCGTCGTCGTGGTCGTCGTCGTCGTCGTCGTCGTCGTCAATCACCGTCGCCGGTCGTCGTCTCCGATCGTCGATCGCCCTCGAGCCTCCTCCTTCTCTCTCCCCCCCTCCTCCCCTCCACTCCTCCTCCCCGCCTCGTCCTTCTCCTCTTCCTCTTCCTCCTCCCCCTCCTCCTCCTCCTCCTCCTCCTCCTCCTCCTCCTTCGCCCTCTCCGTCTCCTCCGCGCGGGAAAAATCCAACAACATTTTACGAAAATCAGCGAACCGTGGCCCTCTCGGAATTTTTACCTAACAGCGAAGACGGATAGGTTTCTAATCGGGTCAAAAAACAGCATCTGATGACTCCCCAGAGGGGGTCTGGGCGGGAGCCGGACAGGCGAGGGCCGGGCTCGCTTTAAGCAAACAGTCACACACTTCGTGCTCTTCGACCTCCCAAACCTCCATTCCCGGGCCACATTGTGGACGCCCGGAGCCAACTGTAGGCCACTTCGTGCTCTTCGACTTCCCAGAACTCCATTCCCGGGCCACTGTTTGGATGCCCGGAACCAAGTGTAAGCCACTTCGTGCTCTTCGATTTCCCAGAACTCCACTCCCGGGCCACCGTTTGGATGCCCGGAGCCAAGTGTAAGCCACTTCGTGCTCTTCCACTTCCCAGAACTCCACTCCCGGGCCACATTTTGAATGCCCGGAGCCAATTGTACGCCACTTCGTGCTCTTCCACTTCCCAGAACTCACGTCCGGGCCCACATTTTGAATTCCGGGAGCCAACTGTACGCCACTCTTCGTGCTCTTCCACTCCCAGCACTCAACTCCCTCATCTCATCATCGTCCTCCCGTAACCTTCTTGGCTACAGCCCTGCTTTCGAAGATTTCCTTTCAAGGGAACTGCGAGGCGCCTACTGCGCACCTCACTGCCAGGACATGCTGATAGTTCTCAATCTGGCGGCGGTGCTCCTCACCCTGCGGCAGGGAACAGCGCTGCTCCTCAGCGTGCTGCATTGGAGCTACACTCATTGATGCAAGTGTGTCGTTTGAGGCTCAACCCGTTGATAGCAGTGTCTCGTTTGGAATCACATCCGTTGATAGTAGTGTCTTGTTTAGACCTCAATGCATTTATACAAAGACCCCATTTAGAGATACCGTTATCGAAAGCAGCGTTTCTACTGATACTACCACTGCTCCCATCACTCCTACTCGTTCACTCCACACACTACAACTACTACTTCACTGTTACCACTACTACCATCACTACGACATCTACTGCTACTACTACTGTTACTATTACTGGTGCTGCTGTTGCTGCTGCTAGTGTAGCTATTGCTACTGCAACTAGTGGCAGTGCCACTGCGACTGCCGCTGATGTTGCCACTGCGACTGCCACTGCGAATCCGAATGCGACTGCGAAAACACCAGAATTCTACAACAGCACTCTCACATGAATACCACAGGCAATGTTTCCAGCTATGCTTCTACGCATCGCTGTTAGGTTGCTTTGCCGGGATAGTTGAATGTCATGTTAGGCCCTTTTGGGGCCGCCCTCTTGGGCGTCCTGGGAACCCGGAAATCATGTTCCCGGAGAGGCTTCCGGGAACATGATTTCGAACGAGGCCCTCTTGGGCCTCCCTAGGGCCGTCTTGGGGGCCTCCTGGGCCGGCTTTGGGGCCTTTTGGGCCGTCTTGGGCTGTCTTGGGGCTCCTCGGGGGCCCCTCTGAGGACGAAACAAGCGAGTATGCTGAAATTGTACGTTTTACAAAAGGAATGGGTAAAGTTTTGCCTCTTGAAGGCCCTCTTGGGGCCCTCTTCGGCCATCTTCAAGCCATCTCGGGCCCTCTTGAGGCGCTCTTGGACGTCTTGGGGCCCTCTAGGGCCTCGATGAGGCTGTCTTGTGTGCCTCTCGGGCTGTCACGCGGGCAGCGTCGCCGCCGTCGGCGTGGCCGTCGTCGTCGCCGTCGATCGTCGATCGGCGCCGTCGACTATTGTCATCGTCGTCGATCGTCGTCGTCGTCGGTCGTCGATCGTCGTCGATTGTCGTCGTCGTCGTCGTCATCATTGTCGTCGTCGTCGTCGTCGTCGTCGTCGTCGTCAATCACCGTCGCCGGTCGTCGTCGCCGATCGTCGATCGCCCTCGAGCCTCCTCCTCTCTCCCCCCCTCCTCCCCTCCACTCCTCCTCCCTGCCTCCTCCTTCTTCTCCTCTTCCTCCTCCTCCTCCTTCGCCCTCTCCGTCTCCTCTGCGCGGAAGAGATCCAACAACATCTCACGCAAATCAACGAACTGCGGCCATCTGGGCCTTTTTGAAGGTCCTTTTAGGGCCCTTTTGGGGCCGTCCTGGGGCCCTCTTGGGCGTCCTAGAAACCTGGAAATCGTGTTCCCGGAGAGGCTTCCAGGAACATGATTTCGAACGAGGCGGCCCTCTTGGGCCTTCCTGAGGCCGTCTTGGGGGCCTCCTGGGCCGGCTTTGGGGCCTCTTGGGCCGTCTTGGGGAGTTTCGTGAGCCTCACAGGACGACCCGTTTGGGCCGTCGTGGGCCCTCTTGGGTCTCTCTTGGGCTGTCTTGGGGCTCGGGGGCGTCTGGGGCACTGTGAGGACCAAGCAAACGAGTATGCTGAAAATGTATGCTTCACGAATGGAAGTAGGCCGGTGTTTGCCTCTTGAAGACCCTCTTGGGGCCCTCTTCGGCCATCTTCAAGCCATCTCGGGCCCTGTTGGGGCGCTCTTGAGCGTCTTGGGGCCCTCTTGGGCCTCGCTGAGGCTGTCTTGTGGGCTTCTTGGGCTGTCTTTGGGGCCTCATGGGCCGTCTTGGGCGGGTTCGTGGACCCCACAGGACGCCCGGGGCGGCCATGTCAACGGGTGGCGCCACCCCATCCCCGCCCCCTGGCCCCGTCCGTCTGTCCTACTGCTCCTCTCCAAACCCTCGTTCCCTAACCTCCCAGTCATGTTCCTGGACCCCCGTCCCTTCCCCCCAGAGCACCGCAGCAGTAGGAAAGCGTTCCGAAACGGTGAGAAATCATGTTCCCGGGTTGCGTTCAAGAATATGAATCGTACGTCGTCCAAGGCGCCTCGGAAGGCGCAGAATACTCCTCCAAGGCGCGGAATCATGTTCCCGGACCGCCTTCGGGGAACATGATGGGGACGACCTCTGGAGGGCCTCCAATGGGCCTTTTTGGGGCCTCTCGGAGGCCTGTGGGGCTCTCCTGGAGGCGTCTTGGGGCGCGCTCAGGGCCATTTTTGGGCATCTTGGGGGCCTCTGGGGGCCTTCGGGGAGGCTCTTGGGAGCCTCTTTGGGGCCTCTTGGGACCTCGCGGGGCCCTCTTGGGGACCGCTGGGCTCGCTTAGGCAGTTTTGAAGCCCTGTCGGGGCACTCCTGGAACCGTCTTGGGCGGCTCCTGGGCCATCTTGGGGCTCTCCTGGGCCGTCTTGGGACGATTTTGGGGTCTCTTGGGCCGTCTTGGGGCGGTCTTGGGGGCCTCTTCGGCCGTCTTGGAGCAGTTTTGGGAAACTCTTGGACGGCCTTGGAGCGTCGGAACCCCGAAAAAGCGAGAAGGCCAAAAATCCCCCCCCCCCAAAAAAAAAATACAATAAAAATCAACGATGTTGGCTTGTCGGGGCTCTCTTGGGAGGCCTCTTGGGATGCCTTCGGGGCCTCATGGAGCTCTCTTGGAACGTCTTCGGGCCTTCCTGGCCGTTCCTGAGGCTATCTATGCGCGTCTTGGAGCGCTCGCGGACCGTCTTGGGCGGTCTCGAACTGTTCCTGGCGGTCCCAGGGGCCCTCCGGGACGCTTCGGACGCTCCCAGGGGCGCCCTGCGCCCCCCATGGAGATGACAAGCACCGCCCCGGGGCCCTACTCCGATATATATATATATATATATATATATATATATCGTCGGAAGGATCCGTCACCGTGCCCCCTGGCACGGTGAGGCGCAGTAGAATGCCAACTGCTGTCCAATAAGGTTTGGGTTGTCTAAACCTATCAAGCCCCCGCCCCCCTCCTGGTCGCACTCAGGAGCATGCATGCCCTACTTTCCCTCGTAAAGACAGGTTGGTATGCGCTCCCGAAGCCACCACCACTTGCACGATAAACAACTGCTCCGCAATCCCATGGCCACGACCTCTATAGAAAACAATGCGCCCGCGCTCCCCAGACCACGGCCCCCTGTAACAAGGAATGGGTCCGCGCTCCCGAGGCCGCGAACCCTTTTCAAAAGGTATTGATCCACGCTCCAGGGCCACGATCTCGTGTAAAAAACAATGGCTCCCCGCCCCAGAGCTTCCACGAAGGCCAAGACAGACAGCCAAGGCTGCAAAGCGGCCCAAGATGGTCCCAAGGCAACCCAAGATGGCCTCAAGACGGCACGAGAGGCCCTCAACACGTCCCAAGAGAGCCACAAGAGGACCCCCAGTAGGGCCCCAGAACCCGAAAGTCTAGATGTGTCATGAGCTGTTCAAAGATGTGGGCGCCTTCACCCTGTTCAGGCTTCCTGCTGAGGAGGCCGCGGCTTGCGTTCGTCGAGGCGACCCCGCCCTGCGCTGAAAAGGGCGCGCGGGACAGCCGCGGGGCAGCCGAAGCAAAGCGGGCTCTTGGGCGGCATCGCCGCGGGACGCCGCGACATAGCCGCAGCAGCACGACTGAGGACGGCCGCGCAGCTGCAGCACTGCTGTAGCACAGCGACGGGGTAGCATGTCGGCGACACAGGGACGATCTTCCACGAAGGGGATATCCATAGGAACTACATCCTTGACAGGAACAGACACGGTCACGGACCTGGCGGACACAGAAAAGGAAAGCAACGTGGAGGGCGAACGACAAGAGAGCGCCGAGACGGCACAATATGCGGACCGACGAAAAGCGCGAGAGACCCCTAAACCTTGCAAGATCTTGCAGTGCCCACCCAATCGGCCAGGGCAGATGAAGGCGCCCGTGCGGGGCGCGCGTATCATCACAGCGACAACAAAAAACACGCCATGTCCTCAAGCTCGCAGACCGCATCATGGAGCGATGGCGCACGCAAAGATCCGCAGTCGAATCGGGTTGAAGCTCGCACGGGCTGCGCTAGAGCAGACCGGCGCGCCCGACACTCAAACGCGCCGAAGCTCTAGCTACTCGCGCACGCAGAAAAGCTGCTCGCTCAATGAAAAAAGCCACGCTCGCAGGAAAGCTGCTCGCCCACAGGGCACGGCTACATTTCGGCTTTTCTTGGACGGAATTATGCGAAGGGGGGGGTCAGTTTAAGCCGCGGCCTCCTCACTTCCTGCAGCACCAGGCGGCCCCAGAGACATCCAAGACGGCCCCAACACGTACCAAGAGGCTCCCGAAATTGCCCGAGAATCATCCAAGACGGTCTCAAGCAGCCCAAGGGGGCCGTTGGACGGCTCAAGACGGCCACGAGAGAGCAACAAGCTGGCCAGAGAAGGCGTCTGGAGGGACCCAAGACTGACTTAGAGAGCTCCTCGACGGCCAACATCGATCGGCCCAACGATGTCCCCAAAAGCCCACCCCCCACCCAGACGGCCAAGCCCCCAAACAACCCAACGGGGGCACCAAGACGGCCTCCAGGCCCGACGGGATCCGTCAAGACTGGCCCAGCAGGAGCCCAGCCAGCCCAGAAGACCAGCATTAGCTCCATGCGAGCTCCTCGAGAATTTCAGGCGGAAAGGTCACATGTGACGACCGTCCTCTTCCGCCTCCTCCGCATCCTCCTCCTCCTTACCCTCCTCCTCCTTCTCCTGAAAGCCATCACCATCATGAGATTCCACATCTCACTCATCTACTACAATGCGCTTTCTCCTCCTCCTCATGACTTTTTTCTTTATGTATGACTTCCCCCTGTCGCACCCCGAGGCCAGTTTTTAGGGCGGCCCGAACGTTTCGCATGAGACTGCCTCACTAATAATGACCCTGAAGCTTAAACACTGACAGCAGCTTCTCGGATGGAGGGCGGGTCGTTTTTTAAATGTGGCTCTCGCCTGGCGCCGCGCGCATTCGTTCCAAAACGTTGCAATAATTTCACGGATTGAGGGCGTGTGGTTTTCAAAATGTGGCTATCGCCTTAGCGGCGGGCACCTTCGTTTCAAAACTTTGCAATCGTTTCACGGATTGAGGGCGGTTCCTTTGCAAAATGTTGTCATCGCCTTAGCGCCGCACGCATTTCTTCTAAACATGTGCAAGAGTTTCACGGATTTAAGGCGGATTTTTTTCAAACGGTGGCTCTCGCCTCAACGTCGTGCACCTTAACAAAAGTGCAAGAACTAACGGTTTCCCCTGATCAACATGCAAGAGACGGCGTTTTGTCAGGACGTCGGATTGTGAGGGTGCAACCGTTTCGTTGATTCGCGGTGTCGAAGTCCCAAGAAGGACGTTCTGGCACGATGCAGAATCGTCAAGACGCAACAGTCAGGTTGATCCGTGGCGTTGGAATCGCGAGAACGATGATTTCGCATGCATCAGGGTCTTCAAACGGTTGTCTTCAAACGAGGCAGTTCCCTCAGTGGGACTGAAGCCTTGTATGGGGCTTATGAAGAGGGAGCTTGGACTGAAGGATTATTACACCATCGTTGATGGCTGTTGAATTTACACTGGTCCTCCTCCTCCTCCTCCTCCTCCTACTACTCCTACTCCAACTACTCCTCCTCCACCTCCTCCTCCTCTCTATCCTCCTCCTCCTCATCATCATCAGCCTCATCATCATCATCATCATCACCATCATCATCATCATCATCATCATCATCATCATCATCATCATCATCGGAATCATCATCATCATCAGCATCATCATCATCATCATCAGCATCAGCATCAGCATCATCATCATCATCAGTATCAGCATCAGGATCATCATCGGAATCCTCATCAGGATCAACATCATCGGCATCAACACCGTCATCATCATCATCAGCAGCAGCAGCATCGTCATCATCAGCATCATCAGCAGCATCATCAGTATCAGAAGTATCAGCACCAGCATCATCACCAGCACCACCATCACCATCACCATCCACATCATCAGCATCATCAGCATCATCATTATCATCATCACCATAATCAGCATCATCATCAACAGGCAGATGCGCCATCATCATTACCATCGTCATCATCAGCAGCAGCAGCATCGTCACAATCATCACCACCACGACCACCATCAGCATCATCATCCTCATACTCATCCTCATCATCATCAGCATCATGATCATCCTTCTCACCGCATCCTCAACATCAGCTCCTCCATCCTCCTAGCTCGCCCCAAAGCGACCTCAGATGGTCCAATCGACCCGAGGCGATCAAAAACGACATGTGGCGGCGTTCTGGCCATTACTTCAACGATCAACGCACACACAACCAGTCGCCTCTCGAACAATCGCATCCGAGGGTGCGTGGCTGGCACAGTGGTGGGACTTGCCGCATGCAGCTGGATGAGTAAATTTGTTCCAGACATTAGATAATGCGAGCTGCATGCCCTGGTGCGGCGTTTTGTTCAAGGAAGGCGGATAGTAGGCGAAGACTACGCGCAGCGCGGGTACATCCTGGAGTGTGGCCTGACGCTCCAACACCCATGAGGCGGAGGAGGGACACGGACCGAGAAGTCATAGGAAGCGGGGTCGATCTGCTTGACCTTGCGAGATTCCTCGATCGACTGGCAAAGCCATGCCAACTGATATCTACCACAACAACGTGACAGACATCAATACCGACACCGTCACCTTCTTTCGCGAGGATCATGACGAGGTCATGATAATGATGATGGCGATGCTGATGACCAGGACGATGAGGATGACGATGACGACGACGATGATGCTGTTGATGATGATGCTGATGATGACGACGATGGTGACAGTGACGATGATGAGGATGAGGGTGAGGATGAAGACGAGGATGAGGATGTGGATGATGCTGACGAGGATGAGGAGGAGGATGCTGATGCTGATGATGAGGATGACGGTGATAGCGATGATGATGACGACGATGATGATAATAGCGACTACGATGATGATGGTAAGGATGATACTGATGATGATGAGAATTATGATAATGATGATGGTTGTGGTAATGATGGCGACGATGATGATGGCATGCACTTTGGGGTGTGGGTGACGCAGCGCTTCAGAACTTGATTCACGCTTCGAGAAATGCAGCATATCTGGTCCCCGCGAAAAAAAAAACGAAACTGCCACGGGAAGACATCGTGGTGGTCTTGGAGCTGCGAGAGCTGCAGACCATAACGTTTGCCGAATACTCAACCATGCTCCGTGAAACCACCGAGCTCCAGAAGTCGGGATTCTTCCACATGTGGCTCCACTGACTACCGATGCACGAAGCTGCGTGAGCTTCAACCCACTGGGTTGGGACATGTCTCTGAGCACCCTGGTGCTCCTCGGCTCCCTCGCCATCTTCCTGGGGTCTCCTGGTCCCCCTTCAGGGTCGGCCGTCAGGCCTCTCCTGCTGTGGGCAGCACGTCGATACGGCGACGGGGAGGAGCGCCCGTCCCGAGGATTCTCCGTGTGAAACTCCCTCTGGCCTGCGGGCGAGACCACAAACCCAGACCGAGGGGAAAACGAACCTGCGATGGTCACTCCCGGCCGCCTTCGCGCTGCCAGGGCGGCGGGCGCGTGCCAGGCCAAGACGCAATGCAGACGGGAGGAAGGAGGAGAGACGACGAGGAAGAGCGCATGCCCCCGGCCTCCTGCGGGCTGCCGAGTGACAGCCTGCTCTGACCGACGGGCAGCGCACCGGGGCCGAAAGCCGCAGCGCGAGCGTGCCGCGGACTGGCCCGCATCATCGCCCGTCTGATGTTATAATGTATGTATTAAAAACAGATCACCTGCCGTCTCCACGAATCCCTTCCTCTGGCGCGAGATCCAACAGATCAGCCTAGACTGCAACGTGTCCACTCTCTTGGCTGCTTTGCCAGATGGGGCCCGGCACGCCGAGCACGAACGAAGCGCCCCGATCACGATCGGGATGAGGAAGACGAAGAAAACAAGCAGGGCGGAGCGGGCAGGAAGCAAGCGGAGCGGTCCTCCTCCCCAATCTCAGCGGTGAGCGCCTTCTTGACCGTGTCGAAGAGCTCGTAGATGATCTCCGCCCAGGCCCCGCGTCCCCTTTCACGCCGCCCTGCCTCGGCCCACCTGCGCAGGTCCACCTGCAGTCCTCCCTTCGGGCAGCTGCTGCTGCTGCTGCGCTGCTCCTCCTCATCTTCGGCCTCCTCCTCCTCATCATCATCCTTCTCCCCTTCCTTTGTCCTCCTCCTCCTCGTCCTCCTCCTCCTCCTTCTCCTCCTCCTCGTCCTCCTCCTTGTCTTCCTCCTCCTCCTCCTCTTCCATTATCCCTCCATCCTCCCTCCTCATCCCTCCTCCTCCTCTTCGTCCTCTTCCTCCTCTTCTTCCTCCTCCTCGTCAGGTTCCTCATCTTCCTGCCCTTACTTACCCTTACGCAGACCACTGCACACACTCCTACCCGTGACCCTCCCTGTATTAGAATCAGACTTCTAATGATAGCACGATTCCTCGTCTCTGTATGTTCTCCATCTCTGCCACATAGCCGACCCCTCGAGGTTTCCTCGGCGTGTGCGATGTCTGCCCCTTCCGAAACCCCTCACCGGGGTTCCACCCAACGGGCCCGGCGGATTCAGCTGGGTCCCCAGGAGCCTACGGGGGGGGAACTCGAAGGGCCCCAGAGGCCCTCCCTCGCAAGATGGCCCCCAAGACCTCCAGCATGCTCCTGATGGAAACCCAAAAGGCCGCCAACAGCCCTAAAGAGACACCAGAGGCCCCCGAAAGGTCTCCAAGTGGGCCCAAACAGCACCCTGCAGGGCTCTTTTTGAGCACGGCTTTGGGTTTCCCAGACGGGCGCACGACCGCCAAGACGCCTCTACTAAATCACCCCCCCAGAAGAGAGGCAGTTAGGGCTCCCAAAGAGTCGGCGGCGCGGAGTAAGCCAATGAATCATCTACATACCCGTGTTCAGGCTCGCAGCCCTGGGCTCACCCATCAGCAGCTAATTGATTTTCATATGTAGCTGTGTGCGTGTGGGTGCCAATACTGTGCCTGTCCAGCCGCTCTGTGATGCACCATCTCCATACCGTGGATGGGCTACCGATCGCATTGGTCAACTCGGTCTCATCCTCACGTGCTGCACTCATCCAATCATGCTGCGCCAGAAACTGGCGCAGGTTCATCGTGTTCATCGAAGCGGGTGCTTTAGGTGGCCTTTGGGGCGGCATCGCACGTTCCCCCGAACTCGGGGTGATAATGTATCCATCCTGATCCAAAGTGTCATTGCCGTCCTCGCCCTTGGTATATATCACAGCACGGTCCGTGTATGTGTGCTTGTTGAGTTTACACATACCAAAGGTATCCTCAACGCATTTGACATACTTGTCAATAGTGTCCTCAGTACAGGCCATGTTAATGTCATCAACATACTTGGCCATGAGCAGGTTGCTGCTCGTCTCGACCTCCTCGTCGTAGGACGTTGGTCGGAGGCCAATTCCTCTAGTGGTTCTCCTGAGCTTAACTGAGACATCCCGCGGGGCGCTCTTAGTGCCTGTGCCCAGATTCAAGCACTGCAAACAGTGCTTCGACTCGTCGTAGTCCTCAAATCCTGGGAGAGCACGGAGCACAGTTGCCGATCCAGGCGGCAAGGTAAAGCACGCCACACGTTCCTTTTCACCAATGGCCTCAGCGAGTTCCTGATTGGCCAATCCCTTCAGGAAAGCCATGTTGATGTCCGGGGAAGCAATAATCCACTGCTTATTGCACGCTGCCGTGCTAGCAAGTATCATTTGGCTTGACCTTCCGGCCGTTCTCGAAAACGCTTCTACGTCGAAATATTCAAGGTCCATGAAGCCTCGAAGTACCAAACGAAGTCGGATGGTGCGTTCCATTTCACCCTTTTCTTTCTTCACGAAATTCCATGTGTAGACATACCTTGAAGCCGTGATTTTCGACGTTTTGGCTATCTCCTGCATCTTAAAGCGTCCGTTGTCGGACCATGTCTTGATTTCAGTGAAAAGGGCCTTCGATATGCTCTCGGGATTTGCCTGAACATCAGTTCTAGTGAGGAGGTCGTCTTCGCCGCGCAACCGCAGCTCGCTTTGCAGCGGCAGTAATATATACTCGCATAGTGGTCACCCAGTCGGCGTCTAACAACATGCGTTGCTGTGAAGGGGCCCCAGGACACACAAATAAATACACACAAATAAAAATATTCCCCATATTTTCCCATATTTTCTGTGTTTCTGTCTCCCCGCCCACTTCCCATATGTTCCCATATTTTCTGGGAAATCGAGGATTAATTGTGTTTGTGTGTTTTTTCCTCTCCTGATGCTGTTCGGACAAGACTACCTTTGACATTTCTGTCGTATAGCACAATTTAACGTATCGACCGTTTTCGTCGGAGTCGAGTCCGTAGCTATCGTCTTCGACCATGGTGCATAAGGGGGCGTAATAAGTCCCCTCGATATCGGGATCGTGAGTACGTCCCCACTTCGGCAGATGTCCCCGTTGTTCATCAGCTACAATGATCAGCGCGCTCTGATCAGGAACCATCTGTGTGGGTACGGTAAAGAGATCTTCTAGTGGAGCTGCCTCCAACAATGCCTTTTCCCCCCGCAACTCTGCGTGCCATACCTCCAGGACACGTGACTCAAGATCAGCTTCTGATTCCTCGTAGATCGTGGAGAGCCGTCCATCATCATGCTCTGGTTCGGCTTCTGAAGCCTCTCTTGGGGCTCCCTCAAGTGCCGGCGCATCAGCTAAGCCCTCAAACTTTGACATGTCTTGGTCGTAGCCTGCCTGAGGTTTAGTGGACTTCAGGCATTGGATGATTCGTGAATGTGCCGGTCCAGTTATATCATATATATATATTCAAAGCGGTAGTTTCTGCTTCATAGTAATGAAATTCTGGATTCACGTCATGGTCGTAATGGACAAACGTGCAGCTGTCAGCATAAGTGACCAGAGGTACCTTATGTATACTCTTGGCTAATCTGACCGAAACTACGTTTTCAATGCGGAAGAAGTTTCCGATGATATATTGTAGAGACAAATGTACCTTTGGAGATAGACGACTTGCCGTTGTCATCGGAAGCGCGCCTCTCTTGGTCGGCACATAGCCAAATGTTAACGCAGGTCTCCCCGCCGAAATGCTAGCTACGAGTGTCAACACTGTACGTAGCGCATGTTGTCGGAGCCAATCTCTCGGGCTATGAGCGCGAGTGTCTTGCATCGCCGCATTGTACTTGAACACCTCGGTTGCCTACTCGGATGATGACCTGAACCTTTCGGGACCATGCCTTGCAACTGGGAAAGGGCCATTCCAGCCTCCCCAGTCATCTTTAGTAGTCGTAGGGCGACGGTAATCAACCAAATCTCCGTCATAATAGTGCTGACATGTAATTGTCGTCTTAGTGCGTAGAGCACGATTGGTCTTAGCTGCTGCCGCGGCCTGCGTGATCGCCTCGATGCATACCCTGCGTATTGCCTGTTCACGAGAATGGTCTGATGTTTATGTCGACTGCTCGTGGTCCAGAACAGGGAGGTCACGAAGCATTGCTGGTTGCCGTCCAAATAGTGCATTGTATGGAAACACCTCGTTGTAGAAAGTGAATGCGTTGGCAGCAATCAAGGCTTCATGCAGTAGTCTAGTGAACACAAGAGGTATGTCTAAACTACTGAGTTCAGCCTCCATTGCGCGAAGTAGATGGCGTAGGATGCCATTTCTGGCCTCGATCGTCGTAGCGTGCTGTCCACGCGCGCGCATTCTAAGTTCAGTGCCTCTTGCCTTGAGGACTGCTTTCGCAGTGTCAGTATTAAGGGCACCTTCTCCATCCGAGTAGAGTACCTTAACTGGTCCAAACTGTATCCATCACTGATGATATGCACCCAGGATAATAATCATAGTTTTTATCTGGTAATTCCATCCCAGTAGCAAATCGTATACAACGATCGATAATGTGAAATGTCATGTGCTCTTGCTTGTAGAACATCAAGTCACACTCCACTTCGTCATAAAATTTGCCAGGTAATGCAGTAGAGGGCATAACTGCGTGTCCAGGTTTGTCCCAAGCTCTGCATTCACGGCACGTGTCGCAGACGCCCTTGATGAGGTTGAGTCAAACATGTTCCAGACCTACTTTGCTTAAGATGGGTCTCATCTTAGGCTCCGTCGCATGGAACCAGCGGAAGTGCAGCTTTCGCAGCTCGCGTGTTACCACGCTAGGGTCCAGGCTTCGCAGATGTTGTAAGCTGCCTTGTACATCGAACCGTGAACAATCTGGTAGTCGTGGTCGTGCGGCAGGATTCCCTGCTGGTGCTGGCGGAGGCGCTTCTCCACCTTGCTGTCGACCACGTCTGACTCTAACCTGTGGCAGCCGGAGGTGGCCATCCGAGATACTAGCTCCACTTGAGGCAGGCTGCCCTGCAGCAGGCTCGGCAGCATGTCTTCGGACAGTGATGTCGTGACTGCTTGCGCCCGCGGTGGGTCCAGCTCTCAAGCCAGGTCTAGGTGCGCTCAGTCGCGCAAGTGCTGGTGCTGCTGGTGCCTCAGGTGGCGGTGCTGCTGCTTCGGCAAGATCTGGCGGTGCAGGTCCTGCTGCAGGTCCGACGGAACCGGCGGGATCTGTCCATGATTGTCGGGAAGCTTCCAAGGCTTGGCAAACTTGCATTTGCCAGGTGTTAGTACATGTCCAGGTTCCCGTAGTTCTTCTTACAACTCGGACACTCCCAATGATAGTCATCCTTGTCGCACCATCTGCGATGTCTCGGATTCCCATCATGATGGAAAGTGCACGTTGACGCTATCCGCGCAGGCAGGTCAGGCAAGCCCCCCGACGGTGGTCTCGCAATCGAGCCGTCAGGTTGTCGGGAAAGACTCGGATCGTCCAAATCGTACCCCCTTGCGTTGGTCGCCAACGCGGTAGACGAATATGGGTAGCCATGGAAAGGGCCACGAGTTGTCTGGAAGAGATCATGTGCGATCTGAACAGATTCAACAAACAGCGACTGGATCTTTGGTGTATACTGCGCAGCCTTGGACAGTTCCTTATTGCACACTGACGCATGTGAACGATGGCCACTACATCGCTTTCGTTCAAAGGGAATAAGTCATAAGCGACGGTTAGCCATGATCTCTGTCGGTTTTCGTATTAGGACCCCATGGGGATCGCGTAGACCTGTCGTACATTGATCCATATGTACTTTGCAAGTGCCCTTGCTGTTGGCCAACGTAGTCCATGGCGGTACCTGGCCCACCCAAGTCCCAACTTGTTTTTCTCGTAGATAGAACCGTCGGAGATCAGTTTGATACACAGCTACCTTCTCACAGAACGTGATGCGTGGTAAGTCTTCTTTATGGTGTGCATGCCAGGTGTCGTAGTTAACCTTAGCATTGAAGTGGGAAGGTAAGCCAGTCGTTCGGCAGCTGGGCTGCAGCATGGCAACCTTAACGAAGCAGACGTCTTAGTAGTGCATCACTGCATCTTGAACCTTGTTTCCAAGATCAACGAAGGTACGTCTGTCGAGGTTTCCCCCTGAAGACATACCTCGGCTGAATGCTAGCTGGTGGATGCCCCCAATGCCCCCGCATAGTTCTAGCATGTCTACCTTGTTGTGTCGTCCATGACACAGGATTGGGATTACGGAGAGCACAGCTGCATCGGATTCAGCAGGTTGCCCTGCAGGTAGGGGTGATAAAGGTCTCCTCTTTACCATTACTATCCGTGTCGGAGTCCAAATGTACATCGGTGTAGTACGCGCTACACCCGAGCCCTTTGAGGTCGTCTCCAGTCGTCGCAACTTCTTCGTCTGCCTTCTGTTTTTTCTTTCTGCTTAATTCTGGCATCTGTTGGTAGTGCTGTCTGTTGTTCTGTTTCTGGTTAGCTAAGTGAGATTCTGGGATACAGGGTAGCACGCTGCCGCGCTCAATCGAAGGGGGGAGAAGACGATCGTCATCGATGATCGCCACTCGCCTTGAGCGTGGTCGTGAGCTGCCGTCTCCCAGAAAGGGTGGTTCCGGCTGCTCCCAGTAGTCGAGCACGGGTGTTAGTAACACCATCCGGTAATGATGCGTTATAGTTGCACCCAGTAGGCTGGTCCTGGATCTTGCTGTCCCGGATGATCACGATGTCGCCCAGGTTCATTGTCACCCGTCGCACAACATGGTCCCACTCCGGGCCATTCTTAGGAGACTGAACGTAAGTTCGAACTCCTTTATCAACCCGAATATGAATACTCAGATGTACAGCACGTGCACGGCTTCTTGACCTCTTATGTACGTCCATTTGATCGATCAACCTTGCGGCCATGATCGCTAATGTCTTATTCCGCCATTCGGCTTTCTGAGCACCTTGGCCGTGCCAATCCAGAATTTGCCCAGTCGGATCTGCAGGTTCCCCTGCTCTGTTGCATGTGCAGCTCCATAAATTGGTGGGGATGCGCGTGCACGTAGTAGCCGCTTGCAGATATGATCCGCTGGGCAATTTGTTCGCGCGGTCGTGCTGAAGGCCGAAATGGCAGGAGCGCATGCGCATGACTTGCAACTGAAGATCTTCAATGACATATCGCGTGGGACCTTGCCTCCAGAAATGCCCCGGTGGACCCGCAAGTGCAATTGTCATGCGTAGAGCCCGAGCCTTTGACATCAGATTTTGGATGCGCTGGTAGCGTGGCCCTGCCCTCTTGCTGGGCAGCCTTACATGCCAGTCGACAGGCATTGCAAGCCACAACAATTGATAATTACCTGAGAGTAGCGCACCCAAATACTGTCTACCAGTGGAGGTCATTACCTCCGCATGTGTGATACGATCGCACATATATCCACGGGCTCGGAGTTCAGCGCAAGCTGTCCGTATATCCTCAATAACAAATGCACGAGAATGATAATGATGTGACAATCCTTATGTCTCTGCCGCGGCCACACAACCGGGCCCACTGCTGGTCGTGACGGCCGCGCAACTGGGCTCGCCACTGCCCCTGGCACGCACAGCCGGCGCCTGGGAGACAAGTGCAAGTTTCCCCGCGCGTGCTGGCCGCACCTGAGCATTCGGCCTGTCTTTGCAAGCGCGAGTGGCCGCGGCGCGCGCCTGCCCCCGTCACTCGTTTGGCGATGGGGGCGCCCAAATACCAGTGCCGTGCTGCGCTGCAGAACTGCTGCTTGAAAAAAAAAATCAAACTTCTCAACAGTATCATTTGCTTCCGCAGGTGCCCCTGCATGTGTGTCAGGAGGAGCCCACTTCATTCCCTCCTCGTGGATGGCCTGATATATCTTCGCCTGCAGGTTGCGGAGGGCGAAGTCCTTGTCGGCCGGGGTAGGGGTAGTCCCAAAGGACGTATTTCTGCGATGCCAAATCCTCAAGGTGTTGTTCACCAAAGACTGGATCGTGAAAGCGAGCGTCTCCCCATTAATAGAAAAGCTGATGCCCTTCGTGTCTTGTGACATCATGTACGCATGGGCATCGCACACAGCAGGCGTCCCTGCGGCTGGCTCTGGGTCGGAAGCTTCCTTGACGAGTAACGGAGTTTCTTCGCGCCGAGGATTGGCCGTGAGAATAGAGGACATCGGCCCTTGATCCTCCGTGAACGTCTCGCACTCGTCAGCTTTGGGTGCCAGATGCCCGGAGGGCGTCTTCATCAAATCAAATGCCCCGGCACCCTTTCCGAGTAGAACCTTGTACATCTCCACTCCAGGGATGATCATCTTCTCGTGCCCCTGCTCGAGGATCAGGGTGGTCCTCATGTTGGACATGCTCCTCAGCCCCACAATAGCAGGGAGCTTCTCTCCAGAGCCCTCAACCACATTTGCTGAGTACGTATCAAGTCTCGGCACAGCAGGTTGCACCGCGGAATCTCCCCTTTCTTTGCATGCGATCTTGCAGCGCAGGAATTTATCGCAAATCGCGGCGCCATGCCCCACCCCCGACACGTGCAAACTCTCTGTGGGATTCAGCCTTTTTGATAGCGTGTCCGTGGGAGCGTGATACCTGCTCAGAATTCTGTGCCGTCTATAATCCAATGATATTAATGTTACTGCCAATATCCAAAATAATCGTCAACATGCCATTGGTCACAGTCCCACTGTTGGCTGCCAAAGCTAACTCATGGCGTTCGCCGAATATTCCAGGAACTTCGGATACTGCCGTACCATGTAAGCCTTTTTTTTTACGGCGCCTGCGCTCCAACACCCAATCGTTTCTTGACAGAGAAGCGAATACATTCATATACCCACGAGTTTCTTCTTCCGTTGTATCATTCCTTTCAAAGATCCAAGCTGTGGGGTATTCGCCATGCGCATATGGGTGCGACGCGGAGGCAGCGGGCAAATTCATGAACGTATCTTCCCCCGTGCGCATGCTCATCTGGCCGTCGGACTTCACCATAAATGCCGCATGCAACATGTCACGTTCCGAGGTCCCACTGTTACCACTGCGCATGCTTACCGGGCTCTCAGTTCTGCGCTGGCTGCGTGAACGAAGGTCTCGCCCATATGGCATGTATGCGTGCGAAGACTGAAGCCATTGGGCCTTCCTGTCAGTAGCCCGTTCCACGCGCCTCAGCCACGTATCACTCACTGGTGCCGAAGGTGGAGCCGACCGAGCAGGTGTCCCTGCATTGCTATCGGTCTCTGCTACCAGTGGCATAGGTAGGTCAATAGCAGGTGCTCCTGCTAGCGTAGCTGCCTCCGTTACTAGCCCCGCGTTGGCCAATGATGGAGGTATCCCCGCAGGAGAGGTCGTCGATATGTCCGCGGTGCTGGTCGTCATGGCTGTCACGCGGCTGAGCTCTTCACGGAGGTCCCTGAGCTCGTTCGCCCTCAGGAGAATATCTTCATGACGATCATGTGCTTCCTGATCTCCAGCAAGGGCGTAGTGGAACTCGGCAGCAATGGGGCCAACGCCCCTGCATATGGCACAGGGGGCCTCACGCGCGGAACCTTCCATGTTACAAGCCAACTGCCTATCCACATGGGCGTGTACCAAACGATCCCAACATTGTGCGTGGAATATGTGACCGCACTGGAGACGCTAGATCTGGTCGATATTCAGGAACAGGTCCAGGCATATAGCACACGTACTGAAATCGCAGTCACTGGTGACGGGCGGTGTTGCCGCTGGCCTGATGCGCATCTGACGCTCCAGGGTGGGTTCACCAGCTTCGAATCGAACAGGTGAGAAAGTCGGCAGCTGCATCGATGCAGCCATGGCTGGACTGCTCGCAGGTGTCCCTGCTGCATTGCGGTTGGCAGGTTGCCCTGCGCGGCTCAGCCATATGTTGGCCTGACGATATTGATGTCGGCGCTGCCGTGTGGCCTGCATGGCCAAGTTGGCTTGCTGCGCCTCGTGCATGGCCAGTATATCAGGGCGCATCTCTCCCATGGTCGGTGGCAGCGCTAGGCCTGGAGCCTGCTGCTGCACATCTTGATCCACGGAGGGTGCCAGATAACCAATAGTGAGAAATCTGTCCTGGCACACCCGATGCATATCCTGAGCCACGTGTCAATTGAGACTGATAGAAATCGTCGGCCGTCGCCCGAACATATGGTTTTCAGGCTGTGTTCCCACCCGAACAGTTCCACTCACCTGCGCATGACAATCAGGAAAGAGTGGATGATCAATTGGCGCTGCCGTTGGACGATCAGCAGGCGTTGGATCGTAAACCGGGTGGCTGAAGAATGCTGGTACATAACCAAGCCGATTGGGGTTGTCCGGAGAAAGATTTGGATCCGGAACTTACTCCCACGGCGGCGTCCAGTTGGCATTAGGGAGGTCTATGCCATCCCTCCGCATGCTCTGGGCGGCCTCACGCATCCGCCGGTGCATCCATTCCTACTGACCAACTAAACTTGTCTGTATGGCGCATTGGTCTGGAATAGCAGGTTGCCCCGCAGTTGGACGTGGCGATGCAAACGGTGATGTTGCCTGTAGAGCCTGGTAGAGCTGCGGATCCATACGAATACTTTGGAGCCTCGCCTGCAGGCTGTTGGTGCTCCCAGCACTCTGTGGGGTGCCAAATGGTGTAGTACCTCTGCTCATAGGAGCAAACGAAGCAGGTTGCCCTGCAGGTACTGGCAGATGTTTAAATGGCACGCCACGGATCGTTAGCGTATAGCGTATCAGTAGGCGTAATACCACTTGGCGTAACACACGCCACATCAGCGCTCGGAGCCTGTATCCATGATCCATCAGATCCCCCTGCAGGTATCCCTGCTTGGCATGAGTTCATCATGAACACCTGCGAAAATACAATCGGAAGCGGATCGGGGCACTTCAAGTTGTAGGGGGCATCTGGAATAAACCGAGTCTTTAAAAATGATGCGCCATTACGAATCTCGTACATCTCATCAAGTCTAATTTTCGTGTATGGCTGGTTGTCGCCCTTCAAATATAAGGGGCTTTATCCATACCTGCCCCACACGATTGCACTGACAAGTGTGATTCGGCAAGATCCCGATCAACTGGGCGATGTGAATAGGAAGGATCCTGCCATTACGGCCTGCTGTCATGACAATGTCGTTCGCCGGACGCCACGCTGGAACATTGCCCCGAATCATGTTCTTCAGGCTGACCATGATCAGGACCTCGGAATCCATGCGTAAACCACATTGGGTTCGATTGTCACCAGGAAGGCATGGGCATCCATGTGCAAACTGCCTGCCCCTCTTCTTACTGGCGTCGTCGGCGCGACAAGATAGACCAATACTGATAATACTCTGTAGATTCCCCCCATTGAGTACCATGAATGAAATACCGAGGTGGCCCAGGTGCTGATAAGTCCGTGGTCCTCATGTATAGGGATTCTGGGCACCTGATGCCAGGGCTGCTATGTCTGTTGGACGGGCGGATAAAAGAGGTGTCGTAAGTCATATCAGGATACCTCATCTTCTTGATCTGCAGCCTGTTCATTTTCATTCCGGACTCATCTATCATGCCGATGATCTCCAAGACAGCATAGGCCTGATACGCCCAGTGACAATGTTTAAGCAAGCGATGTACCGTGTCGCGTCCTTCTGCGGGCCATGTGTTGAGTAGCTGCGATAAGTCTGCCCAACCGTCGTACTCGCCATAGGACGTAACTTCACGAATGAATATGTCTGACAAGTGACCACTATGGCATGGTTTGTGACGGAGGGCTGTTGTCAACCACTTAGACACCTCACGTTTTTCTCCATACTGGAACCTCGGCCTGCGAACATTGTCCGTGATGTGGGTGTTGTTCAAATATTCCTTCTCTGAATCCAACGTGAGGGCGGGGCGTTTCCGCGAGATGTTGCGCACTGTTTGGCGTGCGCGTGCACCTTCGCCTGAGTGGACAGCAGTATCCACGACGTTGGATTGTACCACCATGTAGTGATCAGCTCCATCATCATGTCGCGGATCAGATGTATTCCGCACATTCCGGTGGCACCTCCAGCGCAAGGGCAGGGCGCCCTGCTGGGGCGCCAGCAGGTTGCCCCGCAGAGCTCTGAGCAGGTTGCCCCGCAGACCGTGGGGCAGCCTTTTACGCTGGCGCTGCAAACGTTGCTGCGCTCGCAGCCGATGCGGTAGCGCCAACAGAACCTCTGGAAGTCCTTGGGGTTCCTGGCGGGGTACTGATATCGAAGTCCTGGTGCTTCTTCTCCTTGGTGTTGTAGTGCTCGATATCCTTGCCCCTGGGCACTGCTCCTGGTACCTTTGGTGTAGCAGCAAGGAGCTTATCAGCATGCCCCGTGGAAGACGCATCCCTTGTTCTTGCCTCCAGAGTAGGCGTCCGTCCTGACCTGTGCGTCCGACCAGGTGTAGGGCCGCCACGTGGAACAGGATCCTTTGGAGTAGGCGTACTGGTGCCCTGGGACCTGGCTGCCGCGGCGGCCACTGCTGGCCCCCTAGATCGCTGTCGATCAGCGCGTTGCTCGGCAGGTTGCCCCGCATATCTCTTGATGCTCCCAGAATTAAGATCAGCGCCTGGGCTCTTACGCTTCTTCTTCTTGGGCTTAGGATCATCATGGCCAAAACATGGGCTTATTGAGCCAGAATCAGAATCAAAAGACGCGGGTACGCCCACGGCCGCAGCGGCGGCGCGGTGGGCCGCGCGGACCGCCCCAGCCGACGCGCTTGCCTTCCGCGAGCGCGCGCTCGCGAAGCTCCGTGAAAGGGATCGCGCCCTCAGGGCCAGTGGTGCTGTCGAGGCGTGGTTCCGGGGGGTGGGCCCCGCCGCGCGCCGCGTCGCTGAGCGCGTCAACGGAGCTCTCTGCGCGGACATCGCGGAGCAGATTGCCTTCTGCGATCCGGGTAGCGTGGAGTTCTTCAGGGCGGGGGCGCCCCTCGTCGGCGAGCTCCCGCGGTCGGGCCACGGCAGCCCGGAGGAGTGCCCACCCCGTCTGGGCATCGCGGAGCTGCTGAGCGGCGCCGACTCGGCGAATCGCGATATCACCGGCGGCCTCCGCGAAGGCGCGCACGGCGAAGCCATCCATCGCAAGACACGGGACGACTCCGTGCTGGGGCGCATCAGCTGCCCGGCGCCTCACCCACGACGCGAGCTTGGACGGGGCCGTCGTCGCTCCGAGGCATGCAGTTGAGCAACTGCGCGAGGACGGGTCCTCGCGACTCTGGTTGGTCGATGACATGACCAAGGCGAAAATTAACGAAGCGACGCGTCCTCAGGAAGGGCTCCAGCACGACGCCGTGGACGCGCTCTTCGAGGCAGCCCGCATCTTCCAGGAGGCCGCGGGGCGGCCACCCGCCCTCTGGAAGGCAGACATCGACGCTGCCTTCCGTCGCGTGCCCATTCGCGCAGAGCACCGACGTTTCGCTTGGGTCGTCTTCTGCGCCGCTGGGCAGGTTTGGGCGGCGCAGCACGCGGCGGCCCCCTTCGGGGCCACGTCGCCCGTCCACAGCTGGGCGCGAGTGGGCGCCCTGATCGCGGATGCGGCGCGCGTGCTCCTGCGGATCGCTGCGCTGCGATACGTGGATGACTACTATGGGCCGGATCACCCCGAAGTAGTGGAGCAGGCGGCAGCGCAGCTGGCGGAGCTAGTTCAGCTGATGCTCGGCCCAGGCGCGGTGGCGCCGGACAAGGTCGCCTGGGGTTCTCCGCTCGTCATCCTCGGCCTCGAAATCAAGGCGAGGCGCGCCGTGCGCGACCCGTCGGCCAGTCGGCCTCGTGCATCGCCAGGTGCTGCCACGCGCGTTCTGCGCGCGTCCTGCCCCAACCAAGATCGCCAAGTGGCAGCGCGTCATCGGCGAGGCGCTCACGACGCGCTCCCTCGCGCCAGGCGAATCGCGCGCCCCCTGGAGGGTGTTCGTACGTACCTCGCGATCGTTGCACAGGCGCCTCGTCAAAGCTGGCGGGGGGCTTGTCCTGGGCAGCGTCGCACCTTTTCCGCCGCCTGGGGCGCGCCCTGCTCAGGCGCGGCGCCGCGCCCGCGCATCCAAGTATGGCCGAACGTCGCGCCCACCGTTTGCACGCCGATGTGCGCGCAATCGCATCGAAGGGCATCGAAGGCACAAGAGCCGCTGGTGCTAGCCCTGGAGCGGCGGCGCGAGGCCCTGGCCATGGACCTGTGTCAGGCGCGGCCATGGGCCGACAAGGCGCGGCCCCGTGCGACCCTGTTCGCGGACGCGTCGGGACAGCCACCTTGCGTGGCCGCGGTGCTCGTCACTGCCTCGGGCATCCAGTTCACTTCCACGCGCGCGACGGCGTCCTTAGTGGCGGCGTTCGAGCGTCGCCGGGACAACCGAATTCAGGGGCTGGAGCTCCTGTCCATCGCGCTGGGCACGTGCACCTTCGCAGGCGCTGCGTTCGCGCGCGTTCGACCGCCCCGCGCGCCAAACCGGCCCCTGTCGCCGTTCGCTCAGGGGAATTGCAGGGCTGCGATATGCATGTCTACAGTGACAACACCGGCGCGGAGGCCTGCCTCCGCAAGGGCGCGGCGAAAGCTTTTGACCACTCTTGCATCGTCCACTCCATGTGGAAGCGCGCCGTCGAGCTCGACGTCGATCTCGCCGTGTTTCGCGTGCCCACGGATGAGAATCTCGCCGATCTGCCCTCGCGGCAAGCCCGCGAGCGCCCGCGCGGCGCTGCCGGCCGCCTGCAATTGTAGCGCACCGCAGGGGGGTGACGAGCTCCTACTACGCATCGGAGCCGTGCGCACGCGCCCGTGGCTCGACGAAGCCTCCTGGCGCGCGGGCGCCTGGAGCGCGCTGTCCTTGGTTGGCGCATCTCTTCGGTTAACTTTGCGCGGCATGAAGCGCTTGGGGGCCATCTTGCGTGACAGGTGCGTCGCGGTTCCGCTTCCCGCGCCGCGGTGAGGCGCTCGATGCGCCGCCGCTCCTGTCACCTCTAGTCTTCGCGCCATCTCGCAAGCGGAGAGCGCGCGGCCAGTGCGTCGGGCGCGTCGCTCGCATCTTCTGACGCGCCGCGCGGCACTCGATGTAACTCTTCGCTGAATTATGTTCTCTGCGCCCGTCGGCGCCCAGGGCGGCCGCTGCCTGGGCGGCTGATTTCTTGGCCGAAAACGGCTTTGCGCGCTTGCGAACTCGTCAGCGCGGACACCGCAGACCTGGAAGGGTGGACAGTCACCGCGCAGGTCAATGTCGAGGTCCTGCATAATTATTCAGGGCTGCGAAGCTGGCGGCGCGCCGAGGTGGGGCTGCGCGCAGGGGCTCTGCATACCCCTCTTGCTGCGCGGGCCCCGCAGTCGCATTCGCTGCGCAGGCGCGGCAGCTGGCGGGCGCGCGGCCGGCCGCAGATGGTCGCCAGCAGCAAGCGCGGCGCCCGTTGTTCCGCGTTTTTCTCCGCCGCCGCAGGCGCGCGTCGTTTGCCCCGCGCATTCGCAAGTCTCCCGCGCACCGTGGCTCGCGAGGCGCCGACCCCCGGCATCATCGACCGCCTGGCCGCGCCGGTCGCGCCGCCCGTGGCGCGCGGGCCCCGGGCGGCGCTCGCCGAGGCCGCCGCGCGCCTCCGCGGTCCTGCAGACGCGGCCCGTTGGCGAGAGGTCGAACGCGCTCGCGCCATGCTGCAGCCATGCGCGCGGCCGCCCCCGAGCGTGAGAAGCGGCTTCAAGTGCTGAGCAGCTTACTGCGTCAGGGTGTTGCAATGCCCGTGCATGCAGCTGCCGCCATCCAGCGCGGTCTTAGTCCTTAGTCGCCCGGGGCGCTCTATTTCGCTGCGGCGCGACATGCGCGAACTATTGCGGCTACGTCAGAGTCGGGCGTCTCCTGGCAGGGGCCTGCGTCGCCGTTTTCGACGGCCCTGAGGCCAGGCGTGCGCGCGCCGCCGTTCGGGCGCGGAGTGATTGGATTCCGCGCCCGCGCTTATTCATCCGAAAGTGCGCAGTCGCGGCTTGGGCGCGCGCCGCCCCGAGTGGCTCCGCGCCTCGATGCTTTTCCTTCTCGCCTATGCGTTTCTGCTGAGGGCCCCCAGCGAGGCGTCGCCGGCCGCGCGCGTGGACGATCGACGCGCCGCCCTTTCAAGCGGCGCTCGTGCTGGGCGCAGCGGAGCTCACGCTGCTGCTGCGTCGGCGGAAGAACAAGGCACAAGGCAGTCGCTTGACGCGGAGGTGCTGGTGCGCATCGTGCCGCGCCACGTGCCCCGTGCATACCCTGGGCCCCCGGTTGGCGCGGCGCGCGCCGGGCTGCGGGCTTTTTGAAGGCATCTCGGCGGCCGCCGCGCTGCGTGCCCTGCGCGAGATGCTCGCGAGCCCTCGGCGCCCAGGAAGCGGGCCTGTTTCGGCTACGCGACCTCCGCAGGGGCCGCGCTAAGGACCTGCAGGAGGCGGGCGCGACGCTCGCCGAGATCCTCGCGGCTGGAGAATGGCGGCCCTGCGCCTCCATGGCGTATCTCAACCGCGACGATCTGGAGAGGGGCGCGGTCGTGGAGGCGGAGCCACGTGACCGCCGCCCGCGCCACGGCGCTCTGCACGCGCCAGGTGCAGATGCTCGGGTCTGATTCAGACAACGGTGCCGGTTAGGCGCCGGCGGCCACCGCCGCCACGCTCGGTCCTGGGCGTGGGTGTGTGCGCGCGCCGGCGAACGTGCTCTGCCCCCGCGCGATCGGCCGCGGGTGTGCGCGCGTCGCCTGCCCGTGTCGCCTGCGTGCCGTGTGGCATTGGGTCCTGCACGCAGGCGTGGCGCGAGGCTGCCCCAAGCGGCGGGCGTCGGGCCTGGGCCCGTCGCAGCCGCCCAGAAGGGGCCAGCCTCGCACCGCGCTGCACTCACCGACGGCGGCAGCAGGCGGGGTCGAGGCCCTGCACGCGCGGCCCGATTTGCGGTAGGCGCACAGCGGTGCATCGAGGCTCGTAGACGCGGAGGCCCACCGTTCGTTGCACGCGGGCACAAATCGGCCACGTTTGCGCGCGCACGCGACCGTGGCCGCGTTGCGCAGGCGCGGGTCATCGCGCCGTCGCGCGCCAGGGAGGGGCCGCCGCGGGGGGGGTCGTCGCTGCACCCCCGCGGCGCACGCGTTTCGCAGGTACCATTGTCTCAGGCACTGCGCGCCGCGGGGAAAGGCTGCGCTGGCCCCCCGCGGCGCTCGCTTCGCAGGCGTATTGTAAATTGGGAAGGCGCCGCGCGCGCGCGAGCGCGCGCGCGGCGGGCGCCACCCTGGCGCGCGTTCCTTCTCCCGCCCTCCACCCTGTCTGCTGCACGCAGGCGTGGCGCGAGGCTGCCCCAAGCGGCGGGCGTCGGGCCTGGGCCCGTCGCGGCATGCGCGGCCCGATTTGTGGAAGGATTTTGGCTGTTGCTCCTATTCAGCTCTGCTACGGCCAAAGACGGCCCAAGAGGCCCCCAACATCGCCCCAAGAGCGCCCAAGAGGCCTCCAAGATGGCCCCATGACAGCCCAAGAGGCCCCCCAGAGGGCCCCAAGAAGGCCCAAAGATGGCCCAAGAGGCCCCTAAGAGGCCCAAGATAGCCTCCAAGACGGCCAATATGGCCTCCACGATGCCTCCAAGACGCTCAAGATGGCAGTCAAGACGGCTAAGATGGCCCGAGGATGTACCCAAGGCGGCCCAAGATGGCCTCAAGATGGCCTAAGGCGGCCCTACAGGCCCGCACGAGGCCTCCAAGGCGGCACAAGAGCCCTCCAAGACGTCCTCCAGGAAGTCCCGAAAAGGTCAACATAATTGAATTGTCTTAGGTGTTTCAAGGATTGTGACTGTTGCTCCTTTTCAGCCCTCTGACGGCCCAAGATGGCCCAAGCGGCCCCCAACATCGGCCAAAGAGCGCCCAAGAGGCCTCCAAGATGGCCCCATGACAGCCCAAGAGGCCCCCAAGACGGCATCCAAGACGTCGTCCAAGACGGCGTCCAAGACTTCGTCGGCGTTTGAAGGATGTTGGCTCTGTCTTCTTATCAGCACTCCGACGGCCCAAGACGGCCCAAGAGGCCCCCAACATCGCCCCAAGAGCGCCCAAGAGGCCTCCAAGATGGCCCCATGACAGCCCAAGAGGCCTCCAAGAGGGCCCCAAGAAGAGGCCAAGAGGCCCCCAAGACGCCCAAGATGGCCTCCAAGACTGCCAACATCCCCTCCAAGATGCCTCCAAGACGGCCAAAAAGGCCTCCAAGATGGCCAAGATGGCCCAACGATGCACCCAAGACAGCCCGAGATGGCCTCAAGATGGCCTTCGACTGCCCAAAAGGCCCGCAAGAGGGCTCCAAGACGGCCCAGGAGTCCTTCAAGGCGTCCTCCAGGAAGGCCCGAAATTGTTAAAATGGCCTCCAGACGGCCCAGATGACCTCCAAGATGCCTCCAAGACTGCCAATATGGTCTCCCAGACGGCCAAGATGGCCCCAAGATGCACCCAAGACTGCCCAAGATGGCCTCAAGATAGCCTAAGACTGCCCAAACGGCCCACAATAGGCCTCCAAGACGGCCCAAGAGCCCTCCAAGACGTCCTCCAGGAAACCCGAAAGCTCGGAAAGCACCTGGTCCGATAGCTCGCCCGACCCCGTGTTCCCCGAAAGCTTTCGAAACCCACTCGGGGAACGCATGGCAGGATAGCTTGGCCAAGCTCAAACCCAAATTTCGGCCACGCAGGCGCTTCCAAAAAGGCAGGGGGCGGCGGTGATTCGCCGTAGGCGTCTTCGATAATCCAAGAGGGGCCTGCAATCGCCCGAGCGCCGCAAGAGCCCCGAGCGGGCCCTCACTGCCTTCCAGGCAAGCCCTGAATTCCAAGCAAGACCTCGCCAGCTGTTTAGATCATCTTGGGGCCATTTGGGGCCCGTCTTCAAGCCTCTTGGAACTCTTCGAGAGCCCGGAGAGAGCTCCAAGAAGCCTCCAAGAGAGCCCTGAGAGAGTTCCAAGAGAGTTCCCAGGGAGTTCCCAAGAGTAACGATCATACGCAGGAATGGCGGCTGGATGGGCCATGGTCCATCACATAATCCAAGAGGCGCCTGAAGTAACCCGAACGCCCCAAGAGGGTACCCAGAGGGCACCCCCAGAAGTCTCCAAGAGACGACCAGGCTCGCCTCCCAGATGGTCAGGATGGCGCTGCATTGCCGCCAAGACGATCCTAGATGCCCTCAAAGATGGCGAGGTGGCCCTAATATACCTCCAAGCCTGTCCTGGATGACGACAAGAGGCTGCCATGAAGCCTGAGGAGGCTCCCAGAGCCCTGACAAGGCTCCCAAGAGGCCTGCTACTCCTTCTCCTCCTCCTCCTCCTCCTCCACCGCACCCTGTTATCTTCTTCTTTGGGCTCTTCCTCCTGCTCCTCCCCTGCAACTCCTCCTCCCCCTCCTGCGCCTCCTCCTCCTCCTCCTCCTCCTCCTTCTCCTCCTCCCCCTCCTCCTCCTCTTCCTCATCCTCCTCCTCCGCCTCCTCCTCCCTCTCCTGATTTCCGACCTCTTCCCCCCCCCCCGCGTCTGCGAGAGCACATGTGCAGATAACGGCCAAGCTGTGCTACTCGTCATACGCTTCTTGGAAACCTCATGGGCCTTCAGGGGCACTCTTCGGGGCGTCTGGGCCCAACCTTCCCAAACACCTCTGGCTGTCACCCTCATCATTGGGATCCAATTCCAGGGTCGGCGGCACCGGCCGTAAGGCCTTCAGAATAGATGTTAGCCGATAACATGCCAAATTCTGAAATGACGATGTGTCTATCAACTCGCTCCCGATCAGTAGCGCAGTAGTGCTCGTGGCTGGTGATGATATGCTTGTTATTGTTCAGGGCGCTACGAGTTTCGGGGCTAACCAACATTCACCTAAGTCGCCTCAACGGGTCAAGCCTTTAGATGGCTGCGGCGGGACCGCGACGCAATGAGGATAGCGGGGCACTGCGAGTGGAATGCTAGAAACACGCCTCCTCCTCCTCCTCCTCCTCCTCCTCCTCCTCCTCCTCCTCCTCCTCCCCCTCCTCCGCCTACTCGTGTTCCTCCTCAGTTTCCCGATCATTGTCCTACTTCACTCCTCGTCTTCAACCTCCGCCTCATCCTCATCTTACCACTACCGCACCCTCCAATAGACCCTACTCGGGTCCGCCTCGAAGTTCTGCACCTCGACGCCCTTCTTCTTGGCCAAGAACTTGACCTTCTCGCTCACGCTCGAATTGAACCCAAGAACCAGGACCTGCTTCGACCGCAACAGACGGACTGCACGTTTCTGGAGGACATGGCAATGGGAAAAAAAGGGTGTGGGCTGGTGCCTGCCATGGCGTAAGATCGAGTGCTCATTGGGAGGAAGGGGAGGACGTGGATGACGATGAATACGATGATGCCACAGAAACGACGAGCTACAAGGGGCAGTGGGTACACAAATAGAGGCAGTGGCCCAGTACTCACAGCACGTCCTTGCACACCCAACGCGCAACACGCTCAGCACGCAAATGCTTCAGACGTGTGGGGGACTGGCCCAAGTCCTTACGGACAAAGAGAAACGTGTATGAGACGCTAGCATGCCAAAAAGGAGGGCTGATGCGAAGGAGGATGGGACAGGACACAAATAAACCGAAGCGGCAATTGATGAACGCATGCTGCAGAATCCAATGCAATAGCCGCGGTCGCCAATGTTACTCCAGCGGCCAAGAGATTATGTAAATAAGTGTATGAGACCCCGAGGGTGTAGCGGGTGAGATGTGCGCGTGTGCTCTTGTGATTATCGACTGTTTTGGTGAGCACACAGTCACAAACGTCGGTCGTGCTGGGGCAGACAGAAAGAGTGAGCGCGATGATGACTGATGATGCGTATGTGTGGATGGTGTTTGGGCATTTGCGTGCGCACCCCATCAAACACATTCCTGTGGCATGTTTGATCCATAACAGAAGCGCCTGAACACGAATCTGATGTATACGAAACGACCAATCATGCTACAACCCGTATGATTCCACGTACGAGGCATAACGTGATTCCCCGATGGTGTATTCAACTTTGGAAAAGTAGGGTTACTGCCGAGAACTATGGCGGCTATTATGTTTGCGCGCATGTGTCCGCAGCTGCCTCTTCCCTCTCTTTAAGACGGCTCGCTCCTGAGAACACTTAGGACTCATCGTGCCTGGTGCACCTGCGACCGGTTGGGCTTACTTCAGCCTGATTTGGTTTGTCACGCCCCGAATTCAGCTACGCAGAAACTGCGTGTGCGTTTGCAACAGGATGTGTGTGCGTGCGTGTGTTTGTGGTTGTGGTTCTCTCGGGCCCCACTGTGATTGAATTTGGTGCTGCCCCTCCAAATCTGCAGCTAATGCGGTTCCCAAGCGACTCGAAGTCAGCATGCACCGATGCGTGCCCCACACCGCTAAATCCGACCAGCCCTCTGGGCGCAGGTGATTTACAGCGTTTCCTCTTCCACCCCTCCTTCTACCCCTTCCGGGGGAATTTTCAATGACGAGCAAGGACTGATGGCTGAACCATGAAGAAAGAAGCTGAGGACAGGCCTCTTAAGATAACGTCGGCGACGTACCGAAACATCTCATAACTCATCCTTCGATGGCAAGAAAGATGAGGAATACGAGACAAGCCATCAGAGGTAGGGGTGAGTCATTGATAAACGTGGCGTTTGTCTGACGTAATGAACCAGTAGAGTTACGCTGTCGTGTAGATAGCAAATAAGGCTGCACTACCTTGAGCCAGGATCGCAGCGGATATACCGTTATCTATACAGCTCAAACTCAAACCTTGTATAGGACCTTGTTAAAAGTCGGGAGGGGGCGGACCGAACGCTAGATCCACCCCCTAAGTTAATTCTATCCAGTAAAGGAGATGAATTGAGATATTGTCTTCCATTTCAAAACGCTAGCAATACACATTCGAAACGCAGAAAGGACAGCATGGCCAGGGCTTAACCACACGACCAGCCGCAGAATAGCGAGGGCAGCGGGCAAGACCACGTGACTACCCACAGATAATTCGGGGTGGACGCCCGGCCAGTAGCCAAACGTCAAAACGTGCGACGCGCGATGGGTATCTGAACAAAACGGTCAAACCCAATCCAACAAGAAAGGTAAGTCCCCGTGCCCGGAAGAGTTGCGACCTGTAAGTATGTATGCGCGCGGCCAGGTAATGGTGACTACGTGCATATATTTGGACAGTCATCCCCATACCTATTCGATAGCCCCAAGTAGGGCACCCATACGTTGGTGCTGTCTCTTGGTTACCTCGATGAGGCATGTACCTCTTCACCTCATACTTGAAGGACTGATTGCCTCCCATGAGTTGCAGCAGTACCGCCCGATCGATGCGCCATTGAGTACGTCCAGATGAGGTCATGCCCCGTGCATCACACAACTGCGTGCTATGAACGATACCTCGGTCCATCATCTGTCATATCCAGCTGATATGTCCCAGCAGGGTGCATTTAGTCGGTTCCTTCGAGTCCTCACTTGACAACGATGTAAAGACCGACCCGGCGCCCATGGCAACGACGGCCCCGATGGGGCCACCCAACTCTAAAATGATCTTCAGTTGAGCGGGCGTCGGGGGTCCAGTTTTAATCTCGCGCTGCGAAACTATGGTGGAGTGGCGGCCCTCAAAATTACGAGCTGCCGCCATCATCGGAACGCACCTGCGCCCGATGCGACGCGCAGCGCGCGTCGATCAGATGCACGGCAGCCTAGCTGTCAGGCGCGTGTCCGCGCAATGAAAAGTTGGCCCCACGGATGCCACATCCCTTTACATCGTCCTCTTCGCCCCCGTTGAGGCGGCGATTTCCGGAGCCACTGCGAAAATCCACTTTTCCTGACGGGGCCGCATGCCCACGCGGTTTCTTTGGGCCAGAGCTCGCGCGTGGAAGCGTTGAGCCTGCGTGCTTGGAGGTTCGCGGGTTCCCGCGCTCGCTGCAAGGATGCCGCGCGCGTCATTGACCGCGCCCGAATGATCACAGCATGCGCCAAGGCGCCACGTCAACTGATGAACGCGCCGGAGTTCTGGGCGCTGTATCCGACGGAGCTGTTTGATGAATTGATGATTATCTGGCTGGACATGGCCGTCCTCGGTCATAGCGCGGCGCGCGGCGCAGGTTGGTATAGCTGCGTCCGTTCAGTTTGCATGCGCCGAAAGTAGGTTCTTCTCAAATTGACAGAGTGTCCATAGTGTCCTCCGCTCCTGCCATGCTTCTGTCATTGACGCGCTTGGCTGTTACGAAATCAAATTCTCCATCGTGCGAGGTGGGTTTAAACCCGTGGCCTCGCGTGGAAGTCCTGAGCTTTACTAAGACTGCTATAGGGGCATCCTTGGCGCCTGCGCCTGGCCTCAGGCGCTGCAGACAGCACATTGATTCGCCACGGGGCGAGAAGCTGGGCAGCAATCGTAGCGCCGAGGTTGAACCAGGCGGAAAGGTAAAGCAAACCGCGCGTTCGTTCTCTCCAGCGGCCTCTGCCAGATCATGTTAGGTCAGGCCTCTCAAGGAAGCCTCGATACCCGTGGATGCCATGAACCATTGTTTCGCGCGCGCGGCCGCGCTTGCAAGCAGTCTCTGGCTTGCTCGACGAGCGGCGCCTGGGAAGGTTTCCACGTGGAATGCTTCGATGTCCATCACCCCACGAAGGGCAATGCGTAATCGCACGGTTCGTTCCATCTCGCCCTTGTCGTTCCTGGCACACTTCCACGTGCGCATGCACCTAAATGTCATGGTGTTGGTAGCAATTTTGGCTTCCTGCATTTAAAAGCACGCGCTGTCGCGCCCACTCTTAAGTTCAGTACAAGACTTTGTCGACATGGCCTGGATTTCTGCCTTCGTCAGGAGGTCGTCTTCTTCGGCGACCATAGCTGTTTTAGCTGCGGCTGAAACATGCACACGCGCTGCAGCGAATAGGTCGTTCTGCAGCGTGCTCTGACATAACAACGTTGGCCACGTCAGCAGCGAAGCTAACTCGACATACTGGCCGTATTCGTCCAGGTCGAGATCGTAAGTGTCGTCGTCATCTGCGGCCCATGGTACCATGAAGGTTTTGTCGGCGTCGTGGTTCCGAGCATAGGCTACCTCTCGCAAGTGTCCTTGCTCTACACTGGCCGCAGCCACGAGCGCGCGGTTGTCTGTAACCATCTCAGTGGGCACAGAAAGCACAAGGACTCCGATGAGGGCGTCTCGAGCAGTTCCTTTTCCTCTTGAGGTTCGACACACCACGTTTCCATGATGCGTGCTTCTAGGTCCGTTCCTGATTCTTCATTAATGGTAGGTAACCTGCCGTCAAGAGCGGCCGGCGTTGGAGGTCGTTCCTCCTCGTGGACGTGGCCGCCCGAAGCTGGCGTGTCCGCCACGTCATCAAATTTTGAAAAATCTTCGTCGAAACCTGGTAATGGTTTTTGGGACTTCAAGCGCTGGAATTATCCGTGCGCGTGCTGCCTCCCCCGTCAGGCCGCCAAGAAGCAAACATCCTTCAAACACCTACGGGAATCAATGAATGTTGCCGTCTCGCCTTTTCGCTTCGGATGGCCTTCCGAAGCCTCCAGACAGCTCCAAAAAGGCCAATGGGGGCCTGAAGAGAATCCCCAGAGAGCCCCAAAACGGCCCCAAGAGCGCCCAAGAGCGCCCCGAAAGCGCTCCAACAAGGGCCCCAGAAGTGGTCTGGGGTGTTCCCGAGGGGGGGGGCTAACCAAAGCTCCCCCTTATTTGATCGATCTCCTCTAAGATGGTCCCAAGAGGCGCCCTGGAGGCCCCAAGAGGCCCCATGATGGCCCCAACATGGCCCGAGAGGCCCCCAGTAGGCCCCCAAACGGCCCCAAGAGGCTCCTCCGAGGCACCCAAGACGCCCAAGAGCCCCCCAGGACCGCCGAGAGACCCCCAAAACGTCCCAAGAGGCCTCCAAGAAGCGCCCAAGAGATACCCGTAAGAGGTTCCGAAAGGCATCCAAGAAACCTCTGGCCCTGTTGCTTGCCTTCCCTCCTCCTGGTCCTCCTTCCTCCTCCTCCTACTCCTTCTCCTCCACCTCCTCCTCCTCCTCAGCATCACCAGCGTCATCCGCATCATCATCATGATCATCATCATCATTATCATCATCATCATCATCATCATCATCATCATCATCATCATCATCATCATCATCATCATCATCATCATCATCATCATCATCATCACCATCACCATCATCATCATCATCATCATCATCATCATCACCATCTTCAGCTTACTTCTCCCCACTCCCTCGTCCATCCATCCAGCCACCTCCTTCTCCTCCTCCCTTCTTCGCACGGTTCGGCCGTCCACCCCTTTGCTCCCGCACTTCCCTGGTCACCTCAACTCGCCGGGACATCGTTTCTGGACGGGCTGGTGGGGATACTTCTTCGATCGCGACGACAAATCCCTCGGCGTCAAGTCGCCACGCGGCTAACGAGCAGCGGACACATTAACGCGCAAGAGCGAAATAAGCTGATGCTCAAACGGCGAAATCGACGCTGACAGGCCGAACACGCCGAAGCGTTGGTGGGGATGCTTTTAGTCAGCGGCCGCAGGCGAGAGCGCCAGCGGCGAGTCCAGTCAGAGCGGGCCGCGCGCAGACGAATTAACCCAAAGCGGTGGGCCGAAGCCTCACGCGGCACCTCGGCGGCCAGGCCAGCGAGTGGAAGGGGGCTGACGGCAACTGCTGGGAAGCTACACTGCCAGGGTGCACGCATGCAACGCGCTGCAAAGATAAGCTGGCTGCCAGGGTGGTCGGCTGCCAGGGTCTGCAGGCTGCGAGTGAATTGAGTGCAGGGGCGTAGGCACCCACGGAACCGCGAGAATACCAGGGTGGCCGAAGCCAAGTGAACCGACTGCCACGAGCCGAATTGCGTGCCCAATGTAGGACGTGAGCATCAGCGAGCGTTGGTGGGGATACGCGAAGCGTCTAGAATTAATGACCCTCTGTCGCAAAAGGACGCGAAGACGAGAGAACATCTCTCCCCCCGACCAAGTCATCCGCCACCATCCCATTCCCCATACAGACCCCGAGCCCACGTCCAACACCAATGCGGTGGGTATGAGTGACCGCACAACGGGATTACTCCTCCGTGATGAATCAGCGGGAGAGTGCTTGCGCCGTGGCCCGTGGCCCAGCCGGACCTTCTGGTCTTCGGGGCAAGTCGACGCAAGGTCAATGTCGGCTTCGGATATAGGGCCTGGAGCTGTCAGAATCCAGCGCATGTTGATGTACTCGGAGTCCTCGCGGGAAGGAGACCTCCTTTCTGCTGTCGTGTCGCCCCATCCTTCTGCATCCTATCATCCCAATCCTCCTCTCCATCATACTCCCTCGACTCATGGGAGCAGTTGCGGGGAATCATGGTGAGATTAGGGAAAGTGCCTTTGAGGCCTTCGCATCGCGGGGCGATCTGGAAGAAAGACACATAAATAGGCCAACATCTGTCTTCTGGACTGTGTCAGGAGCACTGCCGATGCCAACTCAGATCAGCCTGGTCTGTTCGGAATCCAAAGTCAGGGCGAAGCCCTTGAAGGACATATCCAGCCCAGGAAGTGGATGCAAGAAAAAACATAACAAGGAAATGTGAAATTCATTCCAAGCTCGGAAGGAGGGGATACTGGTTGGGTTGGTGGTCTTCGGGAAGGGCAATCCCTCACTAGGAACATGACTGCAATCGTGCTACATTAGGGACACCAGCTCAGAAACGAAATGTGTTTGTCTTGTCACGACTGACTGCGATGTTTCAATCATGAACATGTGTTGGCCGTGAAGCTCGCGCGCATGACGTTCACATCACGAGCCAAGTGAACAGAGAACGCGGGCAGAAATAAAAGAAACCGAGGGGGGAGAGTTGGCAGCGTGGTCGCAAAAACGGTTGCCACGCGCGGGTCGGCTGCTAAAACTCTGGCCGATGCATATCCGCCGATCCCAGAGGCGTGTGCGATCAGCTCTTCACCCCGACCTCCACCATGCGAGATTCCGCGCCTGGAACCCACCCCGACCCCCCATCAGGTTGGACATCCCCACAGTCCCAAGACCTCCGTTTTTTGGTTCCTCACCCGACCATTTGCGCCCAGAACCCACCCCGACCCCCACAAGAGTGGACATCCCCACCGTCCTGGGACCTCCGTTCTTTGGTTCCTCATCCGACGAATCCACTCCCGGAACCCACCCCGACTCCCAACCAGGTTGGACATCCCCACCGTCCTGGGACTTCTGTTCTTGAGACGCCTCAACCGGCGATTTCCGCGCCCAGAACCCACCCCGACCCCCCCCAAGTTGAACATCCCCACCGTCCTGGGACCTCCGTTCTCGGGACCCCTCACCCGGCGATTCCGCGCCCGGAACCCACCCCGACCCCCGCCAGGTTAGACATCCCTACCGTCCCAGGACCACCGTTCTTGGGACCCCTCACCCGACGATTCCGCGCCTAGAACTCACCCCGGCACGCTGCCAGGTTGGACATCTCATTGTCTGGGGACCTCGGGGCCCCTCACCCGACGATTCCGCGCCGGGAACCCATCCGGACCCCCCACCAGGTTGGACAATCCCACCGTCCTGGGACCTCCGTCCTTGGGGACCCTCACCCGACGATTCCGCGCCCGAAACCCACCCCGACCACCCACAAGGTTGGACATCCCCACCGTTCTTGGGACCCCTCACCCGACGATTCCGCGCCCGGAACCCACCCCGACCCCACACCAGGTTGGACATCCCAACCATCCCAGGACCTTCGTTCTTAGGACCTCTGACCTGGCGATTCCGCGCGCGGAACCCACCCCGACCGCCCACAAGGCAGGACATCACCACCGTCCTGGGATTCCATTTTTGGGACTCCTCACCCAACGATTCTGCGCCTGGACCCCGCCCCGACCCCCCGCCAGGTTGGACATCCCCACCGCCCTGAACCTCCCGATCATGGGACCCCTCACCCGACGATTCCGCGCCTGGAACCCACCCCGCCCGCCCGCCAGGTTGGACATCCCCACCGTCCTGGGACCTCCGTTCTTGGGACCTCTCACCCGACGTTTCCGCGCCTAGAACCCACCCCGACCGCACAACAGGTTCGACATCCCCACCGTCCCAAGATCTCCGTTCTTGGGACCCCTCTTCTGCGCCAGGAACCACCCTGACCCCGCACCAGGTCGGACATCCCCACCGTCCGGAGACCTTCGTTTCTTTGGGACCCCGCGAGATTCCGCGCCCGGGACCCACCCCGACCGCCCGCCAGGTTTAACCTCACACCGTCCTGGGATCTCCGTTCTTGGGACTCCTCATCCGACGGTTCCGCGCCCAGACCCCACCCCGAACGCCCGCCCCAGGTTGGAAATCCCCATCGTCTTGACGCTTCTGTTATTGGGATCCCTCACCCGACGACTGCGCGTCAGGTTCCCGCCAAATTGGACATCCCCACCGTCCAGGACTTCCATTCTTGGGACCCGTCACCCGACGATTCCGCGCCCGGAACCCACCCTGACCACCGCCAGGTTAGACATCCCCACCGTCCTGGGACATCCGTTATTCGGAGCCCTCACCGAGCGCGGAACCCGCCCCGACCCCTCACCGAAAAGGACATATCCACCATCCTGGAACCTCCGTTCCTGGGACCCCCCACCCGACGATTCCGCGCCCAGAATCAGCCCCGACCCCCCGCCAGGCTGGGAAACGCCACCGTCCTGGGATGTCCGTTCTTGCATGGAGCTCCTCACCCGACCATTCGCGCCCAGAACCCCCCCCCGACCCCCCCCCCCGCCATGTTGAACATCCCCACCGTCCAAGGACCTCGGTTCCAGGGACCCGCCCGGAACCCAATCCGGCCGCCCACCAGGTTGGACATCCCGATCGTCGACCGTCCTGGGACCTCCGTTTTGGGACCCTCACCCGGCGATTCCCGCCCAGAACCAACCCCGACCGCCCACCAGGTTTGACATCCCCACCGTCCTGGGACCTCCTTTCTCGGGACCCCTCACCCGACGATCCCCCACCGTCCTGGGACCTCCGCACTTGGGACCCCTCACCCGACGTTTCCGCGTCCAGAACCCACCCTGACCCCCCACCAAACTGGACATCTCACCGTCCTGGGCCTCCGTTCTTCGGAGTCCTCACACGACGATTCCGTGCGCGGAACCCACTCCGACCCCGCACCAGGCCGGAAATCCCCTCCGTCTGGGGACCTCCGTTTCCTTGGGACCCCTCACCGATAATTCTCCGCGCCCGGGACCCACCCCGACCCCCTGCCAGGTCGGACATCCCCACCGTCCTGGGACCTCTGTTCTAGAACGGAGGTTCTTGGACGGTGGGCATGTCCAACCCACACCGAGGATTCCGCGCAAGGCACCCACCCCGACCCCCCACCAGGTTGGCCATCACCACCGTCCCAGGACCTCCGTTCTTGGGGCCCCTCACCCGACGATGCGGCGCCCAGAATCCACCCCGACCGCCCACCAACTTGGACATCCCCACCGTCTGCTACCCCCGTTATTGGGACCCCCGCTCTTGGTGGGATCCATCCCAGTCGTGGAACCCCTCACACGACGATTCCGCGCCCAGACCCCACCCCGAACCCCCCTCGCGAAATCATGGTGGGAGGTCGGGGTGGGGTCCAATCTGGCGGGGGCTTCTCGATGATTCCTCGGCCAGAACGCGCCCCAAGCCCCCCAAGCCGGACGTCCCCACCGTCCTGGGACCTTCGTTCTTGGATCCCTCACCCGACGATTCCGCGCCCCCAACCCGCCCCGACCCCCGCGCCAGGTTGGACATCCCCACCGTCCTGGAACCTTCGTTCTTGGGACCCCTCGCCGACGATTCCGCGCCTGGAACCAACCCAGACCTCTCACCGAGTTGGACATTTCCTCTGTCCTGGGATCCCGTTCTTGGAACCCCTCACCCGACGATTCCGCGCCCGGAACCCAAGCCGAGCCCCCGCCAGGTTGGAGATCCCCACCGTCCTGAACCTCCCGATCATGGGACCCCTCACCCGACGATTCCGCGCCCCCAACCCGCCCCGACCCCCGCGCCAGGTTGGACATCCCCACCGTCCTGGAACCTTCGTTCTTGGGACCCCTCGCCGACGATTCCGCGCCTGGAACCAACCCAGACCTCTCACCGAGTTGGACATTTCCTCTGTCCTGGGATCCCGTTCTTGGAACCCCTCACCCGACGATTCCGCGCCCGGAACCCAAGCCGACCCCCCGCCAGGTTGGAGATCCCCACCGTCCTGGGATTTGGCGGCCCCCAACCCGACGATTCCGCGCCAGGAACCCGCCCCGACCCTCCGCCAGACTGGGAAACGCCGCCGTCCTGGGATCTCCGTTCTAGGGACTCCCCACCCGACGACTCCGCACCCTGAACCCTCCTCAAACCCGCGCCAAATTGGACATCGCCATCGTCCCAAGACCTCCGTTCTTGCGATCCCTCGCCCGATGATTCCGCGCCGTTGGACATTCCCTCCGTCCTGGGACCTCCGTTTTTGGGACCTATCACCCGACGATTCCGCGCGCGGACCCCACCCCGACCCCGCACCAAATCGGACATCCCTACCGTCTGGGGACCTCCCTTTCCTTGGGACCCCTCACCCGACGATTCCGCGCCCGGGACCCACCCCGACACCCGCCAGGGTGGACTTTTCACCGCCCTGGGACCTGGGACACCTTATCGTGCAATTCCGCGCCTGGATCCCAACCAGACCCCCCACCAAATTATTGGACATCTCCACCGTTCTGGGCCTCCGTTCCTGGGACCCCTCGCCCGACGATTCCGCGCCCAGACCCCACTCCGACCCCGCGCCAGGTCGGAGATCCCCACTGTCCTGGGACCTCCGTTTTGGGGGGCCCCCGACGATTCCGCGCCCGGAACACAACCAGGCGTGGCTCCGCGGCGGGAGCCATGAGCGATGACGGGGGGCAGGGCCAGAGCGCGGGCGGAAGGCTGGGGCGCGGCGAGCGTGCGAGGAGGGCGGAAAAGAGCGAGGGGCGGGAGAGGGGAAAGGAAAGAGAAAGGAGGGCATGGAAGGGGAGAAAGACGAGCGAAGGGAGAATGCACCAGCAAGGAGCGGAGCGAAAAAAGCGAGAGAAAGCGAGAGAGAGAGAGAGAGAGATAGAGAAAAAAAACGATATATAACCTATACCTATACGACCACCCTGCGGGTGATAAGGAGGTGAGGGGGGAGGGGGAACCAACGTCTCACTCAATCGATCTCGCTATCGATCTCACATTCGGTCTCATTATCGATATCACTATCGATCTCGGTATCGATCTCACTATCGATCTCACAATCGATCTCACAGTCGATCTCACATTCGGTCTCACATTCGGTCTCACTGTCGATCTCACTATCGATCTCACAATCGATCTCACTGTCGATCTCACATTCGGTTTCACATTCGGTCTCACTATCGATCTCACAATCGATCTCATTATCGATCGCACAGTCGATCTCACTATCGATATCACAATCGATCTCGCAATCGATCTCACATTCGGTCTCACAGTCGAACTCTCATTCGGTCTAGGTTGGGGGGGAGGGGCCCAGCAATGGGCAACATCGTAATTGTTTCCCTTCCTCTTTCGAGCTCGCGCATCATCATCACCATCATCACCATCATCACCATCACCATCACCATCATCATCACCATCACCATCACCATCACCATCACCATCACCATCACCATCACCATCACCATCACCATCACCATCATCATCATCATCATCATCATCATCATCATCATCATCATCATCATCATCATCATCATCATCATCATCATATCATAATAATCATCCACATCATCAACGGGACACCGACACCGGGACACCGACGGGACACCAGCGGGACACCGGCGGGACACCGCGCGCCACCGGCCGCCCGGAAGGGAAACATTTGGTCCGGCCGCGCCTCAGCCACAGGAGAACCGACGGGACACCAGCGGGACACCGGCGGGACACCGCGCGCCACCGGCCGCCCGGTGGAGAATCATTTGGTCCGGCCGCGCCTCAGCCACAGGAGACTTTCTCTTGCCCGCCCACGCAGCTTCGCCTCGCCCGCACGCACGGCACGCACGAACACGAAACCGAAATCGATTTCCCGGTAGGGGGGCTCTCCGTTCCACTTCGATCTCACCCCCTCACCTCCGATATATAGAGAGAGAAGGAAAAAAAAAAAAAAAGCAATAACAAAAAAACAGAAACAACGAGGGAAGGGGGAGCTAAAAAAGGGAAAGAGGACCCCCCAGAGGAACTCAAGACCTTCCAAGAAGGCCCCAAACGGGCTCCCAGAGGATCCCGAGCGAGTACTAGCACAAGCAGCGCCAGCAGCAGCAGCAGCACAACCAGCAACAGAACCACCAACAGCAACACCAGCAGCAGCACAAACAGCAACACCAACAGCATGAACACCAGCAACAGCACCAGCAACAACAACAGCACCAACTGGCAGCAACACCAGCATCAAAAGCAGCAGCAACAGCAAAATCACCACCAACAAAAGTACCAGCAGCACCAGCACCAGCAACAGCAGCAGCGGCAGCACCAGCAGCCGCGCCAGCACCAGCAGCAGCAGACCCAGCAGCACCAGCACCAGCAGCTCATCAGGAACACCATCAGCAGCACCAACACCAGCAGCACCGGCAGCAATACCAGCACAGCAACACCAGCAGCTGCACAACCACCAGCAGCCGCGGCAGCACCAGCAGCATTAGCACCAGCATCGTCAGACATCTCACCAGCAGCATCATCAGAAGCAGCACCAACAGCAGAACCAGCAGCACTACAAGCAGCACCAGCAGCGACAGCATCAAAACCAATACCACCAGCAGCAATACCAGCAGCAGCACAAGCATCCTCAGAAGCAGCACCAGCAGCAGCAGCAGCAGCAGCAGCACCAGCCCAAGACGGCCCAAGAGGAGCCGTCGAGCCCAAGACCAGCCAAGGGAGCCCCAAGACAGCCCGAGCCCAAGAGCGGCCCAAGAGGGCCCCAAGACGGCCCAAGAGGGGCCCAGAGTGGCAGCATCAGCCTATTCAGAAAAGCGGATACCTAGCGTTGTTTTCAGAGTGGCTGCATCAGCCTGTCCAGAAACGTGGTCACATTGTGATGTTTCCAGAGGGGGTGATCAGCCTGTCCAGACATGTGGAAATCTGCGTTCTTTTTAAAAGGGATTTGATCCGCCTGTCCAGAGATGTTGATACATTGGGATGTTTTGAGAATAGCTGGATCAGCCTGTCCAGAGACGTGAATACATTGCGTTGGTTTGATTAGCCTGTCCAGATACGAGAGTAAAGTGCGCTGTTTTCAGAGTGGCTGGATCAGCCTGTCCAGGAACGTGGGTACATTGTTTTTGGTGCTGTTTTGGGTGCCCCTTGGCCCGTCATGTTGGGGCCTCTCGGGACCGTCCGGAAGGCCCTCGGCGCTTCTTTTCGGCCTCCTGGGGGACTGCTGAAGCCGTCTTGGGCTGTCTTGGGTGCCTTTCGGACCGTCTTGGGGCGGTCCGGGGCCGTCTGGGGGTCGTCTGGAGCCGTCTTGGGTGTCCCTGGGGCAATCTCGGGACCGTCTTGGGGCCGGGTTGGGTCGTCTTGGGCCGCTCTCCACCCTGAAGCCAGAGACCCTCCTGAACCCAAGGGGATCATTACTGCAGCGTCCTGGCTGCATCATTGTGAAGTTGGTCAGCGGTTCCCTGCCCCCGAGGGGAGGGCAAGTGGATGGGGGGCGTGAGACGGTTTCGCCGAACGAACGACCACTACGACGAACGACGACTGCAAAGTCAGCAGCGTGCAAAACCGACAGAGCGAAACTGGCCAGGCGAAACCGATCGCGGGCGCAACCAACCTCGCGAAACCGACTGGGCGAAACCGACCTCGGCGAAACCGACCCCACGAAACTGACCTCGGGCAAACAACGGCTGTTGTAGTCGCAGCGCTGGCGGAGGCTCAGCGCGGTCGGAGCCGCAGACCGGGACGCGGACAGAGAATGGGAGGCGCGAGGAGGGGAAAGGCCGCCGAAGGGGGGGGAAGCGGAGGCGGAACTCTCGCTCAGAACATGCATAATTCCGCGAACACTGCTGGCGGTGGCAGGCTCCTGATCATGGGGGCGCAAAGATGGGGTGGGGGCAGATGTGGGGTTGTGAGAACAATTGCTCGAACCGGCGCCTGAAAAAGGAAATGTGAGCATCCAGCTGGGTTCGTTCCCTAGCCCCACCTTGGGATGACCCTACCTCTACGAGACCCCGGACCCCAGGAAGTCGTGCAGAGGGTGGGCCATCTGGGATTGTCCAGGCGTGAGGGCTGCGCAGTGCTGTTCGTACAGGGGTGCACAAGAGCGTGTGTTCGACCGAACGAGGCTCGCACGCTGTGGTGAGGCGATGTCGAAAGCGGGCGGGCGACAAAGCGCACCGCCGGGCGAAACCGACCGCGGGCGAGACTGGCCGGCCCCCCCAGGAGGGAGGGGGGTGGCCACACCCTTGCGGGGCGGCCGCAGAGAGCCCCCAAGCTGCCTGCATGCTCGCGAACATGTGCTTCACGGCGGCGATGCTGCCTTGGGTGGCTTCTGCCCACGAGGCCTTCCGACTGTTTGCTCGTGCGGGAGCAAGCGACCGTGGCGCCCTCCTCCTCCTCGTCCATCCTGTCTCGCTAACCCCGACGCTGATCGAAGCGATCGCCGCATCTGAACGCTCGGGCTGACCAGACGACAGCAGACAAGACGATCAGCGCGTGCACAACAGAAGTGACTAGAAGGGTAAAGGTGGAAAAGTGACTAAAACCACCCGCACCTCTCTCTCATTCTCGCGTTCTCCTGGTTTGCTCCCCCTCTCTCTCTCTCTCGGCGACGGACATGGGTCTGTGAGGCTGCCGAAAAACGTGCGCGAGCAGAGAAACAGCGATGCACAGAGAAGGTCTGGACAACCAGGGCAGCCGGACATGTCAGGGTTAGCACAGAGGCCGTGGAAACGGTACCACGGGTGCGGGACGCAAGTGGAATGCTATGTTAGAGCGCAACTGTGGACAATGTTCTCGCTGCCATCCGCAAATTCAATTGCACAATGGTCGTTCCAAGTCCGAAGCACGTTGGTTTCCAGGGGAGCGGAGAAAACAAGTTGGTGACACAAGCAGGTGCAGGCCAATCAACCTTGAAAAGCGACAACACTGCGGGCACGTCAGCCGAGGCCCACCTGGCCAAGGCTATCAATGCCACCGATGACCCTTCAGTCAAAGCAGTTCTCCAGGCGGAGCTGACCAAGCTAGAGGCGCGGAGAGTCCACAGGCGCAGGAGTCAGCAGTAGAGGAGGTGCGCAAGGCAGATGCATCGTGGCGCGATGCAGAGGTCAAGCATGACCAGGACGTGCGGTCAGTGATACGCCTTCGGGAGTCCTTAGCATTTGCAGAAGAAACAGGAGCAGAAGGCAGCAGTCATTTTTGCCGTAGCAGCAGCAACGCCAGAGCAGTCTCAGGACGAGAATGGCAAATCTGATGATAAGCAGATCTTGAATTTGCAGTGGGATGAGTCCATCTTCGCTGGCGTCGCCGAACTCGAGCAGACCGAGAAGGACACCATGATCAATCTCGAGACGGAGCTGAAAGCGGCCATAGAGACGCTGTCGGGTCGCGAGGCCGAGATCCGAGGATGTCTACAACCTGCAGCTGAGGTCCGCAAGCAGGTTAAGGATCGCCCAAGGAAGAAGCGGCGCACTCAGATTGGCGCAGATGATACAAGTGAGGCGTGAGAGGGCGCAGTCAATGCGGCGGCAGTCGCTGCCGTCAGCACTGAGGGCCCCGAGGCGGCAGCTGGGGCCGCGGCAGGGGGGGCCCCAACCAGCAGCGTCTCTGCTGGCAGCGCTGACGGTGGTGCCACAGCGGCAGAGGAGGCTCACGAGGCGGCGGCGCGGACTGAGGCGCAAACATCTTCGAAGCCAAATTCGCCGCCGCCGCAACCGTGAAGGTGCAGAACGGGAAGGGCCGTGCCGCAGGGTCAGCCAAGGCCGCCAGCAAATGCTTCGCATCTATGTGATCGTCCGCGTCGACTCCTACGGCTTTGGCGCAGCAGCCCAGGGAGTCCATGACGCAAGTTTCGAGCTCGCCTACCCCTTCCCCTTCATTACCTACTTCCATGTTGCCGACGAACCATGCTTCGACGGGTGGAGCACCATCGAGTTCTTACCCCGGTACTGATTCACAAAATACGGCTCCCAATTCGACGGCAACAGGCTCCTTGTCAACGGGAGCATCTTCAGCGGATCAAGATCCTACTACTGATGCGGACGAGCCGAGCACATCCATTCTCTTCGGCAATGTCACATGCATGGGCGACAGAGTTTGAACTTAGCTAGTACGACTGAAGTCTCAGTTTCCAGTCATGGCAGTGGCTGAAACGCACGTTGCTCGGCGTGCCTTTCGACAATGGGACAAAACGCGTCGGCGTGAGGGACTACGCCTCCACGCGAATCCAGCGCGAGAGGATCGTCATGCCAAGCCTGTTGCCGCTAGTCGTGAAGCGAATGTCATCGAAGGAGGTGAATGGATCGTCAGTGCTGGTCACCTTCGGGTAGGGAGCCTTGAATCCGACTGCAGCACACACGTGGTACGAGCATGAGAAGGCCGCACTCTGGATGGAATGATGTCAGTTGTCATTCAAATGTCTGGGTATGCAGTGGCTCTTGTTTGTTCCTACGGCATCAACACCATGCCTCGGTGCCATGTTGCATGCATGTTGCCAAGCGCCTCGGTGCCATGTTGCATGCATTACCACTCCCATGGATTATGGTAAGTGACTTCAATTTCGGAGCTTCGGCCATCGCGAAGTCTACCATGTCTTGGCTCCATATGGGGGAGACCATGTGGGAGACCATGTCTTGACTCCAGATGCGCAATATTCATGTGACTCGATTGCTGCAAGTTCGACCATCGACTACGTCATGTGCAGAACTACAGCGCTGGCGCATGTGAAGTCGGTCGCGCTAGTATTCTCGGCACCGTGGAAGACTTACATCGGGCTGGCCATGCAGCTCAGGCAGTCTGGAGCACAACTCTTAACTCGTACCTTGGCGATGGCGGCGAAGCTTCCGCGGATGGCGAGACGGGACACGGAGCCGACAGTTGGCTCGAGGTCTAGTCGAGCTCGTGCCCAGCGCAACGCTGCAAGACCGGAGGATGCAGTCAGGCGCAAGGAACAAACATAGGGGTTGTTCAGTGAATGCTTGTCTGCTCTCACCTCTGCCACCTGCAAGACCTTCCCAAACCGCATCAGTGACAACGCCGACGTCGGGGAAGACGGCGAGGTGCAGTCATTCTGATCGGAGGAAGACCCTTGGGCATCTGATTTTGACGTTGGTTTCGACCAGCCTGCGAGAGCAGGCAATGCGGCTCAGAGACTCGAACCCTGGGATGTGGCGACTGTAGCGACGGCGGCCAGCGAAGCACGCTTTCTCCTCGCGGGCGCCCAGCCGACTGTCTGGCGGCAAAGCACCGCGCTCCCCGGGGAGGCCGGAGTGGCGAAGCCGCTACTTCGCCCGAGTACGGACACGATGGAAAGGGAAGACGTCGGCCCCCCCTTGGCGTATGATCGGCGGTCTGCGGAAGCTTTAGGGGGGAGGCGTCGGCCCCTCCCGCGGGGTTCCCTGGGGGCGTTGCGGAAATCCTAGTCAGTCTAATTACTCAACAACAAATCTGTGATTCGGCCCAGTCCACTAATTAGCCCACATACGGGTGAGGTTGAGCATGATTTTGCCCCTCTTCCCTCCCCACTTACATCGAGAAGTCTGCGGTCTACACGGCCCGCCCCACAGGTTGCCAGGTCATCGGTGGGATGCATGCGTCTCGGGTCACTACACTAGAAGTAACTATCCTGGCCCATCGCCAGGAAGAACGACCTCACGTCACGGGCGGAACTTCCTTTATCGCTCACGGAGTGCAAGGTAGTCAGAAATATAAGTTGGCCCCCCATACGTGATAGTAGAACCAGCAGGTGGACTAGCCTCCACACGGTCTTATAGGGAGCCCGTAGGTATCGTGTCGCAACAACGGGCTTAGTTGGCAGAGGCAGTTGGAGAAGGCGTGCATTCGCGTGGTTGGTGATCGTTCAGAGCAGGTTCACACAATCATTCGTGAGGGACTTGAGCCTGGGTGGTCTGAGTGGTTGCGCTTGTTTGGTGCTGTTTCCGAGATGTCTCTCGATACATTGTCCAAGTTCTGAGCTCTTGCCGACAAGCAAGATCGTCAATCGCAGCCAACGGAGAGCGAAGGCCGAGTCGCTCAAGGAATTTCGAAGGAAGGCGTCGGCTTCCGAAGCATTGGGTACGTTGCACAAGCCGACTCGACAAGATCCTATGCCTCCTCTCGAGCGCATCGACCAGGGGACCCTGGTATCTCACCCGAAAAATGCCATGGTTGTTGAATCTCGGCGATGGTTAATTCTGTGGGCTCCCGAGGTCACGGATAAAGAGAGGCAGCCATCGACTCGGTTGTGAAGGTCGCCCGAAGTACCTTTTCGGGCAAATCCTAATACCGTTCCGCTAACCATTGTGATCTTCAAATTGCACTCAGAGGTATGAAATATAAGACGGGGTTGGTGAGGATAGGATATCCCCTGGGGATCTCGAAAGGCTCCCTACTGCGGGCCTCGGTGCACTGGCGAACCTCCTCAACAGCGTCGAAGCATTGCTGGTGTGGCCCGCGCAGACCCTTGTTGTCGTTGGGAAGCACATTCCCCCAAAAAGACCACAGGGAAGCCCATCGGGCTCACGTACATATATACATACATATATGTATAAACAACTGTGTATGTGTGTATATATATATATACATATATATATATATATATATATATATATATATATATGCTGGGGAGGGTATGAAGCGAAACGCGCGAACCTTGGGTCCATCAGTGGACGTCGGCCACATCACCTAAGTGGGGTGCTGCGATCAAGGGGTAACCTTCGTTGCAGGAGGCCTGTCGGCGACTTCTTGATGAAAGGGGTTTCAACAACGTTAGACAGTCGATCCAGGCACAGCCTGATGGACATAGAATCGTATTATGACAAATGTCTAATTTCAAAATGGTTCGACTTGCGATACGCTTGGAATATCCACCCACTGCGTTTGACCTTGAGTTTCTTCAATATGCGCGACCGCGAGAGTTGAATCAAATTTCGCTGGTTCTTGTTCATTAAAGGTCAGAAGAGCGATCATCCACGGGCTACACTGCGGCACCCGATTTGCACGAACCAGGACTTACTATGTGGCACAAAGAGCGCCTCAAGCCCACGTTCGGTGCAATCATCGGTTATGGATCGACGATCTGCCGCGGGCGACGGGAAGATCTCGGCAGACCGGAGGGGGACATTTAATGCGGCGCAGTTATCAGGCCGCCGCTGGTTTTAGAAAGTCAGGGCTTCGGATCGCAAGCAAGTTGGTTGTAGCATGGTCGTATCACCCAGATGCGGCGTTTATTGTGAGAGCCCTGCGCAAGAAATGGGTTCGTATAGCGACCGCTCGTGCCTGTACATATCTCGGAAGTGACCTGCGAATTGGCCAGAAGCGTGTTCGGAGTCAGTGCGTCAAACGGGTCAACGCGCGCGTTTACAGGCACGAGACAATATGAAGTTCCACAAGGGCGTGGAGGAGGTCGTCAGCCTAGGATGCCAGGCAAGAGGAAGCTGCGGTGTTCATGTGCATGGTGGGCGCGGCCTATAGCTTATTCAGTATCGCGTAAGCTCAGAGCCCCATGTCAGGTCTGGGCAGAGGGTCGCCGTCTCCCAACGTTGCCGGCAATGCAAACGCCCGAGCAGAACCCACCAAAAGTTTGCCCATGGAGCCGTTGCTCGCGGCTGCAACATCGGCGCGGTCGACGAGATCAGACCGACAGTGCGACAAGCTTGGAATCGCACTTCGTCTAAGTAGCAGAAGCGTTCGCCAGAGCTGCGGCATCGCCACGCACGCGGCCCACTTTCTGCGATTCCCACGCATCTGCTCGCTGGACTCCGACGGGTCCGCCTGGGTGGGACATGCCCCGGGCAGATTATGAGCGGCACTTCCCTGGCGAAAATTTCACGGGCATCAAGCCTTTGACCGCATTTGATGGCGCCCGGGTGCAAGTGCGCGAAGCTGCCACGGAAGCGCACTGGGCCCCGGCGGCCGAATATTTCGACGGGTAAGTGCGTTCTCGTTAAGAACATTACCGCATCAACTTAGCGCGATTCACGCAGAGAGATGGAGACTAGCGGGGCGGTCTTGACCACTGCCACCAACGGCGCGTGGACTCGCGTACGTCGCGCGACGCTGTCTGCGCGCAAAGACAGACCGGAAGAAAAAATGCGCAAGTCCGCGAAGCGCACGTGCTGTCGAGAAAGCGCGGGGACTTCATTATACATCGACCGTGGCCGCGCAGCTGCATTGGGGATCGGTTATATATGAGGCGAGTGGTTCAATGCTTCCAGCGGCAGGGGGCCAACATGTTCAGGTCGACCATTTTTGGATGAGGGGTTCGACGCAAGCAGCGCGGACGAGAACGCACGCGGCAACTTTTATGGATACGATATACTTCCCTCTCTCCTCGATGCCCCTTCAACGCGCCCTCGAGGCCTCGAGGCGGCCGGGTCGCACTGGGGCCAGGGCCTGGAACTGGTTCGGCGGCGCCCTTCGGCACCGCGCACCCTAGAAACTGATTCCTACTTCTCGTTCTACTCCTCCTAGCTGCTGCTCTAGCCGCCCCCTTGCTGGCCCAAGCCTCTGCTGCTTTCCACCGGTCCGACCGCTTTGGGGGGCGGTGCATCAAGCCTCGCCAAGCCAACCATCTCGCTGAACGAGCTTCTCCTTGGACGTGGGCTTCGTGAGCATGTCGCTCTCGTCGTCATCCGTCTTGACCCTGTCGAAAGTGAGGCGGCGCTGTTCCCCCAGTTGCCGCAGCGCCTGGAACCTGATCTCCACGTGCACTATCATGCCAAGTCCCCGCTTCTTGACTACGCGCAACGCGCTGCCTCTGTCGCCCCGCATTCGCGGCGCCGCCGGCTCGCCCCACTCCGCGAGCACCGATGCCAGGCCCAGCGCCCGCGCAGCTCCTGAACCAAGCGCATACCACCCACTCTCCGTCGAACTTCGCGCCGCGCATCCTCGGCGCCTCGACCATGACAGCACCGTGCACCCGTAGTACTGCAGCACTCCACCGCTCGTAGATACCCCGTCTGTCCTGTCGTCGGCCCAGCCCGCGTCGACCGCGCGCTGCACGGGGGCCTCGTTCCTGCCCGGGATCAGCTTCATCTCGAGGCCCTTCGCGCCTACCAGGCACCGTGGCATCTTCTTAAAGCGTCGCAGGCCTGCTCCCGCTGGCCCCCCACCCCCCGACTGGGAACGCCAGACCCATGCTGGGCGCCAGGTCTGCGGCTGACCGGCCGGAGCTTGCCCGCGCAGGCACGGCGCCGACTGTGGCCCCCACCGCGCCCAACTTCACGTCATCATCCTTCATCTTCGCGTCGGCCTCGGTCGCCGGCAATGCAGAGGGCCCCGCGCCCCCCGGCCCAAGCTCCTTCGCGACGTCGCCCATCAGCGAGGACTTCTCGCCGAAGGAGCTACCGCCAAGATCCTCTTCTCCACGTGAATTTTCAAGAGCGTCGCCTCGTGGCCGTCCTTGCGCACCTTCGCCGCATCCGACAGCTTCAGCATGTGGTCCACATCGGTCAAGGGCTCGTCAACTGACTCGCGCGGCCCCGTCAGCTGAAAGTCGCCTGCCCGCCTCGGCCTTGTCCTGCGCCCTCATGCAGAGACGCCCGTCGTGGCGCCCCCTCTCTAGGCCCACCCCATCCAAGGCCCCCGCGCCCTGGCCCCCCCAGGCCTTCGGCGCGCACTTCGGCACTGGGAACGCGCGCAAAGCTTCCTAAACATGTCCATCCAGCACTTCAGCCTCAGGTGGCGGGTCGAGGAAGATGCGATGCTCCGTCAGCGGCGCCTGGTAGAACGCACCGCTGCAATCGTCGAGCGCCACGACGCGGTCGTGGATCTCCGCGTTGACTATCGTCGCCTTCAGGCGCGGCAGCGGCGCCGTCGTCGCCACAAAGTTCTCGCGCACGCATGTTCGCTACTCGGAAACCCTCGCGGTCCACCTGCTCTTCCTCGCGCCATCTGTCTGGTGGGCGCCCGCCCTCTTGCCAGCCGAGATCCTGGACGTCGTCTCGCTGATCGGGATCACCTTCGCGACCCCCGCCCCCGTCGCCTGCGACCTTCTCGAGGTGCCCCTTCCTGGCCTCCGGGAAGTCGCCCTCCAGCGCGCGGGCCTACCTCCGTCTTCACCGTCGGCTCCTCGGCTGCGCTGGCGGCTGCCACTCGGGGCTCCTTCACTTCTCCTCTTCCGTCTCATTCATGATCTCTGTTCCCGGTCCCTCTCTGGCAGCGGCGTTCCTCCTGGTCGCGGTGGCGCGGCTCTCGGCGTAGAGGGCCCTGCGTTCTGCGCCCCCGGCCTCTTCTTCATCCTGTCCCTGCCCATGCCGATGTCGTCAAATTGAGCCGTCGCTGCCGCTGCCGCCGACGCCGGCTGCGCTGGCGGCGCTTGCTCTCCGCGCGGCGGCGCCGATGCCGCCGCTGCTGCCCCCGGGCCCCGTAGATCTCGCTGTCGCGGTAGCGGTCCCAGCAGGATCGGCTTCTGCGCCAAACGCCGCGTCGGCGGGCGCCCTCTCGCCGGCGGCGTCGGCCCCCACGGGGCCCACTTCATCTTCTCAAACAACTCCTCGTCGCATCGCCTGCTCTCCATCTTCCTTCTTACCGCTCTGGTCCTGCGCGCCCCCGTCGGCGCGCCAATCAGGCGCTCGTTCGCCCGCGCGTCTCTGCCTAGTCAGACGCCCTCCAGCCGCGGGAACTCTAGCGTGTTGATCTGCGCCCCTGGCCTCCCGCACACCACCGCTTCGCCTATCGCCGCGATCGGCCTCTGGTTCTCGAGCGCGCGCCCCCCCGCGCGGGGCCGCGTCGGCGCCCTCGCGCGCCGCGCGTCGATTGCGCAGCCGCGCGGCGCGGCGAAGCGCCCGGGCGGGAGACGCCGAATCGGACAAAAGGCGGTGCTTCAGCTTGTCTGAGACCGCCAGCATCCGTTCCCTGACCTGCTTCCTGATCGCCCGGGTGTCCCTCTCAGCTCCGCCGTTCGCCCGGCCATCGAACCTCCCGGACTGCCGCGGCGGGGTCGCCTCGCAGATGCCATCCTTGAGCGCCCTGGCCCTCGCCGCTGCGATGAGCGCGAACTCCGCCGCGGCCCCCGATTGCGGCGCGACGCGCGAGTGGCCCGGCCCTGCGGTCCACGAGACTGCCGAGGCCACGGCGTGGAGGTCGCCTCGTTCCTCCTGGGCGATGGCTGAGCTCCAGATGCCACCCGCGGAAGCGCCGGCGCCACTGCCCACGACGAACTCGAAGTTGACTGGGCCCCCTCAACGCCTGCCTGGCCGCTATCAAAGCGCAGCAACGGGATGATCTCGTCGCGCCCGGCCATCTTCCTGCGCGCAGCGTCGCCGGCCTTCACCCCCGCGCGGATCTCGCGCCGGGGTTCAGCACAGCAGCGCGCCAGCTCGCGCCTCTCGATCTCCTCCGCGCTTGGCCCCCGTAGCCCACGTGGTCCGCGCGCCGTCGTCTCTGGCCCCGCGCGCCCCCGATCTTCTGGCGCTGCTGCTGGTCCTTCCTCTGGCGCGTCTTGTTGCGCGTCCGCCGCGGGTCGCGGCGCCGCCGGCGCTGGTCGCGCCGGCCCCGCTGCTGACGCTGGCGACCCCCATGTGCCCGCTGCGCCGCGCTTCCGCCACCCCCACAACCAGGTCTCGCCGCCGCGGCCGCCGCCCCGACAGGCGCCAGCAGCGTCATCTCCGCGCGAACCCCCCACATGTAGTCGTGGACCTTCGCCCGGCACTCCAGCGCGCAGTGGTTTTGTTGACCTTCATCGGCTTGGCCAGGCCCGCCGCCTCGTGCTTCGACAGTCCTCCCATTCCGCCGCGCCAGGCCACCCTGGCGGGGGCGCGGCCGCAGAGCTTCCCAGCGCCCATGACGGGCTGCTTCGCGCCCGCGAGGTGGAACTCCATGGTGAGATTCCTGCTTCCCGCGACGCGCGGCGTCACCGTCTTCGAGCCGCAAGGCTGTAGGGCGCAACCGTCAGCGACCGTCAGGTTCGGATTCTTACTCGGCGCGATCGGCGCGCGTGGGAAGTCGCCTCGACCGTTGGCGCGCTCGCCCGCGCAGTTGTCCAACAACGTCCACAGGGTGTTCCAGACGCCCTCTGAAGACGCGCCGTGCACCTTCCCGTGCTCCGTCGTCGTGATCGCGAGGATGCATCCTCTCCCCCACTCGCTCTCGCGCGCTCGCCCCCACTTGTTCTCGCAGGTCGCCTCCTGACGCATGATGGCTCGGACTCCAGGCCGACGCGGTCCTTGAGCTCCAGTCCGGCACGCTGCGGGTCCGATCGCCGAGGGCGCAAGGCTGCCCGGCCCCGACGTGCCGACCTGGATCCAGCCGTCGCTGGTGACCTCGCTCACGGCGCTATCATTGCCCTTGCCATCGCCTTCCTGTCTCTTCGCGCCCCTGCCGCCCCCGTGCCAACCCGCGCGAAGCGGCCCCGTCCGCCGCAATTGCAGCGCAGTCGGGTTCGCGCGCCCGCCATGCCCCAAAAGGGCAGATTCGTCGCCGCTGCCCCCGCCATCGGATCTGCGCCGCGGCTCCTGCCTTCACCGTCGTAGCCTTTGCCTTTGCCCCACTGACCTCCCCTGCCTTTCCCCTTGCCTTTCTGGTCGCCCTTGCAGCCGCGCCGCCTCGTCAGCGCGCCCATCCCCATCGCTGCGCTGCCGCGGCACCTTCCTGCGCCAGAGCCGCTCGGCGCAGTCTGGCTGCGCTGGTAGCCGCCCTCGTAGACCGCTGCGGCTTGCAAGTGCTGAATCGTCGCGCTGACCAGCTCGTCGTAGCATCTCTCACTCTGCACCTGCAGCTCCGCTCGCATATTGCGCGGCGCCTTCTGTAAGAAGGTGCTCTTCTTCACGCCTGCGTTGAACACTTCCCCCGACTCCGCCTCGCATCGTCTGACGCCGCGCCCCCGCTATGAGCGCGGCGCCTCGAACTCCGCCACCGCCCCAGGGAACTGCTTCACATTAGGCACGCTCGCCATGATGCCATGCGCCCTGACAGACGTGGCTGGCTCGCTGCGCTTGGCCAGCGCCCGCCAGGCCAGTGCGCCGCCCTGGTTCACTGCGCTCCTGGTCAATATCTGAGCGCCACCCTTCACCGTCATCACAAGTGAACAGAACATCTTCTCGTTGGCCGTCACGCCTTCCCCGCCGAGTCTATGCAGCGCCTCCGCCATGCAGATGTCCGGACCCCCCTGCTGTTCTGCGGCCCCCAGCAAGAGATGCGCCTACGCCGTCTGTCCACCCAGGAAAACCCGCGTCACGAACGACCACTCCATCCAGTTCTCCTCGAGCGCGTCGAACTTCGGTAATTTCAACGCCGAATCTTGCCCTTCTGCCCCTGTCTCTGTCGTCTCCGATCACGCAGATATCGAAGCTGCGCTTCCCGTGCTGCCTTCTGCTGTAGACCACGTCGGTCGTGTTTTTTTGATCACGCAGATATCGTAATTGTGTTTCTCGTGCTGCCTTCTGCTGTTGACCGCGTCGGTCGTGCTGTGGATCACGTAGATGTCGTAGTTGTGCTTTTCGCTCCTCAACGCGATGTCCTGTTCGATGCTGTTTCCGCGGATCCTCCTGCCCGAGGTCCGCTGCGATCGCGCGGGCGTCCAGCGCCCGAAAGGAGGGGCGCCTTAGCAGGAACTGGCCGTAGCCAGCTCCGCTACCATTACACTTCTTGACCCAAAAAGGTTATGTTTACGATATGCATGTGTGTATGTATATATATATATATATATATATATATATATCCTCGGTTTCCCACAACTCCACGGTCCTCAAATCCATGCTGACTGTCACAGTTCAGGATTGGAGGTCGTGGGGCTATTGTCTTGTCTTGTTGGGACAGATGCACACCCCACAATCACATGCAGAAACGCATCGGGAGGAGCTGCTGCGCCGGACCCACGCATGAGGCGAAAAGCCCTGGGGATTGTCGTGCTTGCATCATGTTCGGAACCTCAGAAGCAGCCTCACATAACAGGAGGACTTGCAGGACGGAAGCCGTCGGTTCTTCGGGTAAGGCTGAAAGTTTTCTGGCTGACACAGTGGGCGTTGTTTCGTAGCAATTCCCTTGGTCCGGTTGATTAAACAATCCGTGATCACTGCATGACATCAGTTATGTTTTGACAGACGTGAAAAATTTCTTTAAATGAGCTACTCAATGAAATCTCGTGCGTTGGCTTTTGGTTACACCGAGCATTTCGATAGTCATACAATGCTGGCCGATTTGAGCCGCCAACTGTGAAGCGACATCCGCGGCCACGAGCACTGCATGAAAAGCGGAAAGCACACTCTCAAAGAATTTACCTTTGTTTCCTCGCACGTCTGGCACCCACTCATCACCATCATATGTGTACGTCATAACCACGCCAGCCGCGGCTCCGTTTTGACCGTCGTAACCACAATCTGAGAGAACCTGAACGGCGGAGCCGTTTGAAATGAGGGCGGCAACATCGCCCACACTCTGTTTGTCAATGTCAGCCTTTTGATCCAGGACCGAACTGCACACTCTATACGCTAAAGCGCTGTATTCGCGGGGGCGCCCATCATGACAAGCAAAAAGTCCACCGTTGTGATCAAAGAAATGCGGACACAGGTGGAAGGAGCTTTCCCTCATTCTGCCGATGTCGTGCTCGTGTCGCGGGTTGTTCATGCGGATCTCCACGTTCATGAGCTGGGCGAGGGCCTGGTTGCTCACCACAAACTCAAGCTGCGGCCTCGCGAGTCTATGCGACCACAGCTGATCCTCTTTGAGACACTTGATCTGGGGCAAAATTTGGCCGATTACTAGGTACCTGACAGACTGTGAGAACGCGAGGGAAGGATGGTTACAGCGCAAGCAGGACGAGCCGGGAGGAGAGGATGCCGACATGTGTATTCAGATGCAGCTCAGCTTGTATAAAAAGAACGGAACGTTGATGGCATTGCGGTTGATGTTGTGCAATCTTATCTGTCTGATAAGGATGGTCGTGCACCACGTTGGCATGCAGTCGGTAACACCATCGTGGACGACATCGTGAGTGCGATGGCGAATGACGTCAGGAGATCAAGCACTGATCGACATCGCATCCTGGACATCGAGCGCCACGCCTTCCTCGTGAGGCAGAGACTAGGGAGAATGATGTTCCTCATCCTTGTCCTCAACCGTCCTCCCTCGCATCCCGCCCGCAGTACAGCTCGTCCCTTTCAGACCAGTCACATGTTTGACGAATGTGGTTAGAAGTGCACGCGCTGTTCGGGGTCGGCCTCCAAAACTAAGCTCGATATTCGGGCTTTGATTTGGAAAATTGCCTGGCGAAGGGCCCAACCAGATGCAGTCGTTGGATCTTCTTATGCGGCCACGACGCGCGTAAAGGGTACGTCGAAGTGTGGCGGGACCGCCATGCGGACGCTGCCACTGGGGCCTTGGGTGGAGCTCCCTATGGGGCCATGGCACGTGTGAGGGGTTCGTGGAAATAAGGGTGGAACCGCATGCGGGCGCTGCCACTGGGGCCTTGGATGGAGTTCCCATATGGGGACATGAAACGTGTGAGGGGTGCATCGAAATGGAAGTGGAACTGCAATCCCACCAGCCCTCTGGGCGTCGGTGGTTTAGGGAGTTTCCTCTTCCACCCCGCCTTCTTCCCCTTCGGGGAGTGGTTCGCCCCTCCCCCTACCCCCTCCCGTGGACCTGGACAAATGGGGCTTCCGCGAGATGCCGGAGCGTCCAAAACGGCCTCGGCGAGGAAGCCAAAATCATTGGTTTACTGGAGTGTTGGCCCCATTTCGGCATCTTGGGGGGGGCGCTGATTAAAGCTCCCCTCTTGTTCGATCGATCTCTTCCAAGATGGCCCCAAGACGCGCCCAGGAGGCCCCAAGAGGTCCCAAGATGGCCCCAAGATGGCCCCAAGAGGCCCCCAGGAGGGCCCCCAGGAGGCCCCCAAAAGGATCCCAAGCGGCCCCAGAAGGCCCCCCCGAGGCACCCAAGACGACGAAGAGCCCCCCACGACCGCCAAGAGACACCCAAAACGTCCCACGACGCGCAAGAGATACCCCAAGAGGCTTCGAGAAACATCCAAGAGACCTCTGGCCCTTTTGCTTGCTCTCCTCCTCCTCCTCCTC